>LPNX010986172.1:475029-506830 GCA_001517045.1 Pseudotsuga menziesii
TTGGCACTACTAGATCGAAGGCATTATTTCAATGGTTTGGGAAGGACATTGGGAAATTATTATGGCAAGTTCGAAAACATAATAGAAAAAAATTCCATCTCATAAAGTGGGAAAATGTGAAATCGCCTATAGATAAAGGAGGCTTTGCCATTAAGGACCCACTCTTGATGAATTCAAATGAAAAAATTCTACACGGATTGGTTTTATGTGAAAATGGATAGTGCAAATAATTGGTAAGCAAGAAATAACTAATATAGGGATGTTTGAAATGTATCATGGTCCTCTCCCAAAGGTGGGGAGTCATCCAATATTGTGATTATGTAAGGCTCAAACCCTCTTATAAGAGATTATTTATCATGGGTCCATACCAAATCTATCTAGTTTTGGGATGATCACATCTTGGGTAATCTCCCTCTTGCTACTATCCGTAATATAGATGGCATGAATCGGCCCATAGAGAAAGGAATATGCTTGTTATATGATCTTTCATTTAAGGAGTAGGTTGAGTCTAGGATATGGATAGGGTGGAAATCATTCAGCCTCCATGGACCCCTCATCACAAAGTTCGGTCCAATGTGGTTATTACCTAAGTATAATCAATGAAGACTAGAAACAATGGCCTTCTAAGAGTTATCCTCAGATGATTAGGGCCTAGTTCCAACTAGTGAAGGTGTGGTAACTCTCATGCAACAATCACTTAAGGTGAAAGTACCCTTGTATAGAAGGGAACCCTCCAAGGGAGTTGAGGTGGATGTTATGTATCTGTATTACGTACTATGAGAAATTACCACTTGAAATCAACTTGGTAAAAGACATAAGAATAATGAATATGGTCACCAATTTGCAAAAGATAGATGCATAAAATAGTTGTAGGTTAGGTGTCTGCATATGGGTAGGGGATACATGACTTCATCTAACACCCAACAACCTGCAAAAAATGTGTCACCCTTCAAGGGTGTTGAGGTGGATGTTATGTGTTTGTCTTAGGTACAACAAACACTTCCCAATTGAAAACACCTAAGAAAATATCATAAGAATAATCAAATATATGGTGACCAATTTTCAAAATGTAGATGCATAAAATAGTTGTGGGTTAGGTGTTTGCATATGGGTAGGGAATACATGAATTGTCACTTCATCCAACACACAAAATCTATAGAAAATGTGTCACCCGAGGACTTGTCAATTCTATCGAAACTCCCATACATACATATCCTACTAAAAAATAAAGAAGGGATCATATCTATACTTGATTTGACTGATCTCGTGCTTGAAACACGTGTGAAGCATGCTTTATTTGACAATTTTCTTCATTGCTACTTGATTTTTAATAATATCCAGTGGTCTTAGTTTCTTGTTTTTGTGGAGCCAGAAAATGTAATCTCCAGCCTACACCAAGGACCTCTATTATTTTCTACAAATAAAACCAATATAGTTTTCTTTACCTATGATCATTATTTTTAAGGATTTTTTTCACTTAAACTTTTGATGTTTCAAAACATTAAGAATGCTGGAAATTTAAGGACATTGATAAAAATTCAAGAGCATTCATACTCTAATGTTTGAAAGAATCTAATAATTCTTTAAAACCTTGAATCAAAATATCAAGATATCAAGTATGCTTTACATGAAATGCAAATTCATTTTGAATATGATCAATGTATCATACACGCCAAAATGATCTATTAATACTACTACAAAACTATGAAAAAATACTAAAGTACAAAGAAATATTACTAACTCATTTTCTTATTTCCAATGATCAATAAGTTCACATAAATGTGTTGATGCAGTAGCTACGTGAGGCCTCCTCACAATGTTAGCCTTGAAAGAAATGTGAAGACACCACCCATTATGTACACTAAAAGAGAAGTCGACCCAACAGAAGAAGACAAGTCGACCACACTTGTAATATGGAAAATTCAACATGATAAAGTATAAATAGAAGGATCCCTCACTCATTCCAATCAGGAAATTAAGCAATTTCTCTCCAAGTAAGAATAAGTTCACTACTGCTACAAGAAGAATACTTTTTGGGGTTCGCTATCTTGGAGGAGTTACTCCTTTGTTTCTTAGGGTTTATCTTTCTGCTATATGGGATACATATGTATATGAATGTGCATTGGTCTATGAACTGATTATATCTATTAGAAGGTTTCTAGATTTTATCCCTTTGTGGTTTCCTATGTCAAATATCTGTGTTTATTGTTTATGTGCTTATTTATTCTTTTAGTGATCTTGTTTATTGAGCAATTAAAATCATAGTGTTATATTTATAAAGTCTAACATGGTATCAAAACACTGTTAAAATAAGCCATTGTTGGAATCTAGGGATCCATACTTTGGAGTGTTTGCAACCTTAGTTCATCTGGAAATGCAATAGAGAAACTTTCCCTAGGAGGGCGCACCTTTCCGTGGAGGAAAATTCTGTATTGGTAAACTTTCATTTTTTTACCTAATTCTAACGGGGTGAAGATTTAGGGTTTCTTGGTTTGAACCCTTATGTACAAATATTTTATTCAATCTTGACCCTCTCTAACTCGCCTTGGTAGGGCTCATCCCCATGTGGAATCATTTTTGCAAGTGTCTGAACTTCAAATTTGGCCTAGATCCTGCTAGGGTTTATGGACTAATTTGCATTCAAGATGATCAACATGAAGATTGAATATAGAATTGATGGGGTTTCAAAGTATAGGGTTCCCACTAAGCTTTTTGATGAGGAGGTTTAGAAGGATATCACTCATATCCACTGCTTCAAATGTTATAAGTTTGGTCACTCTGCCAGACATTGTCGTAGTTCAAAGAAGAGAAGACATCAAGCCTCAATTATTGATGTTTATGAAGACACCCCACATAAGAAGTCAAGGAATGGTGACCAAATAGCATACTTCTTCATATTTTCCCT
This sequence comes from Pseudotsuga menziesii, assembly GCA_001517045.1. Taxonomy (NCBI): domain Eukaryota; kingdom Viridiplantae; phylum Streptophyta; class Pinopsida; order Pinales; family Pinaceae; genus Pseudotsuga; species Pseudotsuga menziesii. The sequence continues at coordinate 477,935 of LPNX010986172.1, forward strand.
CTCGGGTATTGTTCCTACCACTAGTGATACCGGGTTGATAGATAGTGGTGCATCTAGACATATGACAAGTTATAAGGAGAATCTTTCGGAATTGATTTTGAAAGAGTCCCATCTATGAGTTGTACTTGGGGATGATGGTATGTATAATGTGAAGGGATCAAGAGATACCTCCCTCTAGTTGGATTCTAGTGATACTTTACATTTGAGTGATGTGTTATATGTACATGTGATGAAAGGGAACCTTGTCTCCATATCAACCTTGGAGGACAAAGGTTACAAAGTTGCATTCTCTGATGGGAAGGTTCTTTCATGGAACAAGAACACTACCATGGATTCAAATCATGTGATTGGTATTCGAGAGGAGAGATTATACAGTTTGAGTACACAACTAGTTCAAGCCGGGTACATGATTCTACTAGTTTGGGTGAGCTATGGAACAAGAGACTTGATCATCTACACTATAGATCTCTTCCATATTTGAGGATGATGGTGACATGACTTCTAGTACACAGTGTAGACCATGATGGTATTTGTAGAGGATGTGCACTTGGAAAGAATGCCAAGGGATATTTTCCAAACAGTGAAAACAAGTCCAAGGGGATCTTGGAACTAGTACGTTCTGACTTGTGTGGACCCATGATAATTTCTTCATTGGGTGGATATTTCTACTATGTGATCTTTCAATGATGATTGCTCTTGGAAGACTTGGATCTACTTCTGTAAGTCCAAAGAATACGAAAAGGTTCTATGTTGATTTAATGAATTCAAGGCACAAGTAGAGAACCTATTGAGAAAGAAGATCGAGGTCCTGAGATCAGATAATGGAGGATAATATACCTCTACATACTTTAGTGATTTCTGCAAGGAAGTAAGAATTAAGAGGGAGTATGTTGTTCGTTACAATCCTCAGTAGAATGGGGTTGGAGAAATGAAGAACATATCAATTATGGAGGCATCCAAAGATTCATGATTAGGGTATTCTGATGTTCTTGTGGGGAGAATCTTCTAGTATAGAAGTCTATGTACAGAATAGGAGTCCTCATAATATCTTGAATACCATGACTCTAGAAGAGGCCTTCACAAGTGTGAAGCTAGAAATGGGCCACTTACAAATCTTTGGATGTCCAATATATATTCATCTTCCTAAAGAAAAGAGGACGAAGCTAGAAATTTCAAGAAAGAAGGGAACATTTGTGGCATATAGTGAGTCTTCAAAGTCTTACATGATTTACGTCCCAGGATCAAGATAGATTGAGGTCAGCAAACATGTGTCCTTCAAAGAGGAGTTGACTTTTAGAAAAGCCAGAGGATTTGATATGGAGATTGATGAGAAGGAGATAGTAACTCCAAAGGAGATGATATCATATCCCCCTCCAACAGTTCAAAGGGAGCCAAATGAGAAAGTTGAGTCCGTCGATCTCATTGATCAAGTAGAATTGGTTGATGTTCCTAGAGATGTTGCAATGAGGCTGAAGAGGCATGCATGGGAGCGACATACTTTACAGGATGTAGAGGGGCATGAATCTCCTCGTGGTACTACCCAAGAAAGTAAGAGACTTCAGAGATTCTTGATCTATGTAGCCTTGATGAGCCACATCCTTGACTCAGATTCCTATAGCTATGTGGAGGCTTCCAGCCAACAAGTATAGAAGGATTCAATGATGGAAGAATATCAATCCATAATGAATAATGATATGTGGGAAGTTGTTCCAAGACATGAGGGGATGTAGTAGTGAATTCCAAGTGGATTTACAAAATTAAGCATGGAGCGGTGTTGAGAAACACATGGCTAGATTTGTGGCTAGAGGATTCTCTAAAAAAGATGGGGTTGATTATGACGATACATTTATCCCGTGGCTCGATACACTTCCATTAGGACAATTATTGCTATTGCTTCAGTTATGGGATGGAAGTTGCATTAGATGGACATTACAATTTCCTTCCTCAATGACGTGATCAAGGAAGAGGTATATATTGAGTATCCATAGGGTTTTGTGATCTATGGGAAGGAGTCCCACATATGTAGGTTGGAGAAATCCTTATATGGACTCAAGAAATAACCTTGTGCTTGGTATGCTCAGATTGATGGATATTTAGCGAGTACGCAATTCACTAAGAGTGATGCAGATCCCAACCTTTACTACAAGGTTGTGGATGGTGAGCCATTAATTTTAGTGCTCTATGTTGATGATCTGTTTCTCACCGGAGCTGAGAAACTCATTGAGTGGTGTAAGAAGAAGCTAGCCTCCGAATTTGAAATTAAGAATCTTGGATTGATGCACTACTGATTAATACTAGAAGTTTGGTAAAGGCATGATGAGATTTCCTCGAGCCAAGGAAAGTGTTGGTACCAAAATCAACCCCATGAAAACTTTTACATTCTGGCAGTGCACATGTTAAAAGGGACCCCAATTTTCGTTGTCGAAATGTCACAAGTATTTTCACCAAATCCATATGTTTTCTTAAAGATTAATATAAAAAAATAATATATTTATTTCTTTATCCTATTTATCTTTATCTTAAGCCATACGCATATCTATCCTTTTATTTAATTATATATACATGCAAATAGATTCCAAATTCTGAGTGGATTTACATTGCGAAAAAAAATTCATCAATGCTACACCTTCAAATGAAATATAGTATATAACGTTAGCAACTCTTAACTAAGAAAATATTCAAGATGTTATTGAAAGAGGTGAAGAGTGGATATTATTGATTTTATGTCATAATTTTTTATTTTTAAAATTTTATTATTATTATTATGGTTAGTTAATTTTTTTTAATTCATGATATCTTAATTAATTATAGATGTGGAAACTTGTTATCTCTATTTGAGTGTTTACAAAGTCTTGTCAAATAATTTTAATGGAAGTGCTTTCAAGTGAATGGTTCATTGACTCCATTATTCAAGAAGAAGAAGATCCGCATTAATAGCATATGGAATATGTCGATAGGTATCACCATGTAAGTTGGATTTGCCATCTCTATACAATTTCAAAGAGGATTTATTTTAATGCACAACTCATCCACAAGGTACGTGGATGTGTCATTATTTAAAATAAAATATCTATAATAATAATAAAAATATTTAAAATCATAAATTATTATGAAAACTAAATTAATATGAAACAATTTTAATATTTAATATTATAAATTTATATTTATATTTATAGATGGTTTATTTAAGATTTTGGGATGGACAAGTATTTATGTTTTTTTAATCTATAAACAATTATTAAAAAAATTATAAAAAATAACGGGTAATTGATGCATAGATAAATTTTACTTGATGCATGGACAATTCGCACTTTGTGAGAGAATTCATTTAACTAGAATAAGGTAAGAACATGTAACTAATAACTTATAAGTGACACTTTATCGGTGTTCACCAACCACAAGTTAAGTGGTTGTGCTAGTTGGTATACTGGACAATGTCATTTTTTTACAATAATCTTAAATCATAAATTATATAAAGTAACTTTAAAATTGTGTAAACTGTTTTTATTGATTAAATGTGATATTCATTTTTATATTACCACTTTTAGTGTTATAATCTAAATATCAATAATGTATAATAATTTGATAAATATAATGTATATATAAATTATTATCTAAATATCATTGATATCATATTTTATAATATATATTATTATTATTATCTAAATATCATTAATATCATATTATATATATATATATAAAACCTTTGATTGAGTGTCTCGTGTATCATAAAATTTTAGATCGAGTGCCTCATTTGTGATTCATGTCGGTGTTTTCATTCACAAGTGATGCAGATGTGCTAGTCAAATAAGATATTGTTTATTTTATTTTAATGATATACATTTTAGACATTGAATAATATATTAACTCTTAAAAGTGAACGTAGATACTTTGGAAACATGGGTGATCAAAGATACTTTTGTAGTCAAAAGTCATGGAGACGAAGTCTATATTTATATAATCTGGGTTAAGGATTTTATATAATTATAATTTTGTTACATTTAAATAAAAGAAGAGAGGTTCATTTAGTAATATTTATATTTGTATGAAGATTGTTATAAAGTATTATTATCAATAACTAAATCTTTATTACTTCCATCCACTCTCTTTAGATTGTGATGTTTTTGTGTTTGTTTAAAATAAAATAATTTGTTATCAACAACTAAGACTTTATAACGTCTTCCTATAATTGAACTCTCACCTTAGCCATCACTATTATTTCCCTTCGATTGTTTCAACTTTTTTAGCCATAAATATGTGAAGGGGAAGCCATCGTAGATCCCTTCCCCTCTCAATAGAATCAATTTCTTTCCCAACTCTAGTTTTTCCTAGTGAAAATTGGGTCATAAGTTATCTCTCTCGTGGTTTATCAAGAAGACTTCACTTCACCCTCGATGTGAATCTTTCTCCCGAAAGTGTCATGTTTAAAATAAATATCCCTAGTAGAGTGTCGATTTATTTGATCGTTCAATAGTCTCTAGACTTCCCCCATGGGCACAAAAAATCTTGATCAAAGGATTTTTTTATGAAACAAGATTCTATTCTTATTTGAGCTCAAGGAAGATATATATCTCATCTTTCAAAAAATATCCCTTCTTCATGGGATGAGAGGCATGTATTTGTACTAATGGACTTTGAATTTGACCTTGAACTAGATGTGTCATCAAATATTCCAATATGGGTTTGACTTCCTCATCTCCCTCTTCATTGTTGGAATGATGAGTCATAAGAAGAAATAGGAAATACGTTGAAAATTAGAAATTTTTGCACATGCTTGAATGGTATGGAAGTATATATGGAGAAAGGGCTTATTGAAGCAATAAAATTCACCTTGGACAAATCATCTTCAAAATATATACTATGAACAAACCCTATTCAAATGTTAAATTCAATGAGTATGGCCACTTTGATAAGGATTTCAATCTTGGAGTCCATCCCTAGTCTCCTTTTTTACCTTGGGAGAAACAATGGAAATATGTAGAAGACCTCATTTACTCCCTTGTTAAAGAAAAGTTATCTTCCTTTTGAATTGGTTCTCTATACTCTTTCCCCTAAAATTTATCACTCTATAAACAATAGATGCTCATGTTATGCTCGTAGAAAAACACATGAAATATTTGGTGCATTCCACGAGCACTTACCAATAAATTTGCATCAAACTTTCAAATGAATTAATTAAAAGACATGATATTACTATTCTCCTTTGTTAGCATTTCTGAAGAAGATTCACCCAAACTATTTTATTTTTCCTTTTTTTATTATCAAATATACTATGAATATAAAAAAATTCCTTGCATCAACACATGTATTCTTGCTCTATTCTCTTTGACAATAACTTTTTCTTCTCATCCGCCTGCTTCCCCCGATCCTCCTTGTCTTCTCTCATTGCATCCTTCCCGCCTTCTTTCTCTCAAGTCAATCGTCCCCATCATAGTAATTCCCTTCCTCTTCTCCTCCCTCCCTCTTCTTGACCCTCAAATCCCACTCCACACCCTTCCTTAGTTATTCTCCTTTCTCAACTCAATTTGATCTTGCCATTGACATGTTAAGGATGGTCTCTCTTGAAAAGTTGCTTCCCTTGTAGATTGGCCTGGACATGAGAAATTAAACATTTCAATAAGAAGAAGACTCAGGTTGAGATGGGAAGAGATTAGAAGAAACTTGAAAGAAAAATGAATAAGGAAAAGAGGGAAGAGGTAGACACAAAATATAATGACCTTAGGTCTCAACCTAAAATAGAAGGTAGCCTTTAATAATGAGCTAGAATTTCCCTCAACTAAAAAATGAAGATTGTTTCCTAGAATTGTAGAGGAATAAGTAGTGATGTTAAATTGGGTACCATGAGGGATCTTCTTAGATCACAAAGGCATGTGATATTCATTATCCAAGAAATATAAATGGAAGATAACAACATGATGGAAATTCGTAGCACATACTGTAAATGAATAGCAATCAAATAGAGAGATCCAAAGAGGCATCTTGTGGCATTTTCATTCTTTGGGATCAAACAATGCTTGAGCTTTATCAAGTTCAAACGTACAAACACTAGAGCTACACTGAGTAATGTTGGAGATTGTTTGATAAAAATATACAATTTTTTAATGTATATGCTACAATTCACTAAACATAATAATAATAATGGACCTCCTTCAAAGCTTTTGGGAATTATTTCACAATTTCCAACAAGGTGTTCACATGTGACCTTAATAGTTTAGTTTCTTAGGAAAAGATGTGGCATTTTCACCAGAGTGTTTATTTTATAGGTACAACAATTTCAAGATGGATTTGAAATCAGCTCCTCTATTTCCATTCAAATATGTTGAGTGGAAATTGAAGATGATAGCATATATCAATATCCATGAGTTATTTTATGTGTCTACTGGAGTTGTGGAAATTCTATAATCCAATGAAGAGAAAAATAATTGGCTAAATGACTGCGATAAAGCATACGGAAATACGTGTATGACATTGTCTCCTAAGATGCATTATCTTATTGCTGTTGAGTATCCACTCGAGCTTTGGAGAAATCTAGATAGAGTTTTTGATGTACAGAAAGAACAAAATGATACTTGGAGCGAATACAACACCTAATCAAGTGTTATTCCTTCAAACTTCTCAGCCTCAACACTCTCTGATGAAGTTGTATAATTGAATAAAATCAAATGGAAGATTCTTCAACTCATTCAATTCGAATTGGTGAAAGTCTCCTTGAATAGGCTCCTTCTGTTACTACTCTAGAAGTTCATGACAAATATGATGTCTCATATTTTCATGCAGATTTTCCAGAAGAGGAAATTTGAACCTCCATTGTTGAAGAAGAACTCTTATTTCATCCTTCTCAATCATTCTCTTGTGATTCTTCTATTCTAAATTCTGGACAAAGTTTTCTAGTGATTAGTTTAGAAGTTGAAAAAAGAATTCGACTCCTCTCTTTCCAATGTTGATGATTGTGTGCATAATAGTGATCTATTGAATATTTTGGAGGTAATATAATATTTTGGAAGTGATCCATTCAATATCATTGATCCAATACTTCCAGTAAATTCCTACTTGATTACTTGCACCAATTCTCAGAGTTTTATTGAAGAAGGAGAAAAATGTGCATTTGCCATCTCAGTGGCACACTTGGGAATTTTGTTCCTCATTATTGGATTTGGTATCACCTTATTTATTTTGAAGTTAAAGACTCAATACCTTTCAGTTATTCTTGTGAATGATCTCATCACTCTTGGTGTGAAAAATCAATCACCTCAAGTATCCTTTAAAAATTGTGTTGTTGGGGATTCTATATCAGTTTCTTCTCATGGGTTAAGTTTCTTCTCATGAGTTTGCTGATATGAAATTTTGTGTTTATTGGATATTTTTGGATGCTATATAATATTATGGGTCTCATACATTCTCTCTCCATGGTCCCATGCCTCCTCTTCTTTCCTACATGATCACATACACATTTCATCTCATTGCTAATGAAATTGGACATATCCTACATTCGCTTGGAGCTTATCTCACCTCTTTTGGTTCAAAGTTCAAGTCTCAAGATTATCAAGTTTCATTTGGGTTTGATATCAAGAAGTTCAAAATGAATGAGCACCTCATTTTTCTCTCATCAGTATACCTCAATTGCTCTACATGGTTCTAGTCTCCATCTTGTAATTGTCTATGTTCTTAATCTAGTTGAGAAGATTCATCTTCTTCCCAAGAAAAAGATTCCTCCAGACATAAGCAATTAGTTTGGAGAACATTTTTTGGTTTCATTTTTTCATGTCCATTTTTTAGGAAGGATTTTCCCCATTTAGTTTTTCCTTTTCCTCACTTTATATGGATGAATAATGTAAAAGGTGACGATAGGCCTAGTTGCTTGGGCCATATTTTTTTAATTCTCATAAGTTAGTATTAGTGGGGGGGTGTTGGAGAATATTTTACATCTAGGAATTACTCATGCATGCATGCATGCAGTCATGCAATCATGTAGTCATGTATTCATGCAAGATGCATGCAACAATATTTGTCTCCTTAGTGTTTAGACCATGTTAAGTTGACATTCTAGTGCATAGTCTTGTCATTTTTAGTCTCATTATCCACTATTTCACCCTCATCCATTATTTTATTACATAATTCACCCTCTTCCATTATTTTATCCATCCACCATCAGTTACATCTAGTTAACTGGGCTACAATCAATTAATTGGACCACCATTCCTTGATTTTATCACTTTGGGATGATCTTGATTTTATCACTCTGCAATGATAGTGAGCTCTGATGACCACCAATAGTTAACTAAACATCATAATTCTCCCTTAAATAATTAGTTATAATCAATTAAATTCCTAATTTTCCCTTTTGGTCCATCTACCATCAGTTACAATCATTTAACTGATCCGTTTCAGGAGTTACAACTAGTTCTCAAGTCTAGTGATGGTTTCTATGCTAATTAATCTTGCCCAATGAGAGGATTCCAAATGCATCCTAAGGTTCAATAACTTATCCTTTGTAGATGTATTTATATTGTACACTTATCAGTGAATTAATACACGAGGGATTTATTCCATTGAGTTCTTTCTCATGTTTATTATGTTTAATGCTTTCTTCATTATTTTATCTACTAATTTATGTTGCATATCTCTGTAGGATTACACAATGCTTTAGATCCTTAGATGTATTATTTATTGCTACCATGAAGACCATATAAATATCACACATTTTTCCTTCAAAATAATGCGAAATATTTATATTGTTGTGCTCCCTTCAAACAAAAATGGAATTCCAATAAATCAGCTTGGATTTGCAAGAAGAGGAAAAATAACTTGCAAATAAGTTGTATCAAGCATTATTTAGAAACGAACAAGATAATTAGAGGTTGAAATCAAGAATTATTTGGTTAAAGTTAGGCTATAGAAACAACATTATTCCACAAGCAAGATCATAGGAGGCAATTGAGGAATCAGGTGTAAGAAATTACCCTAGAGGATGTCATAAGGTTAAATAATTTTGAGGAGATCTAAGAAGCGTCTCATGATTAATTCAAAAGTTTATATTAATAGGACTCTCTCACTAATGATAAAAATTATTAGGATTTTTTTTCAACAAATCCATGCCATGGTAACATATGAGGAAAAACTACTTCTATTGAAGAGAATTGGATAAGCGGTTCGAGACCAGGATTTGCATATATCATTGGGCCTAAATGACTTTACCATTAATTTTTACATGGCATGTTGGAATATTGTAACGTATTTAGTAGATATTTCACAAAACACAAACTTGGTAGGGATATCAACTTTTTTTCCCTAGAGCTAATTCCTAAAGAGAATAAACCCTCTTCATTTTCTAGGTTTTGATCAATATTAATTTACAATACTTCTTACAAGATTTTGGGAAAAAATATTAGGAAATTGGATCTATCTCTTGCTCACAAATATTATTTTAGAGAATAAAGTAGGTTTTTTCTAATAATGTTAGATCATTGACAACATATCATTAGTCAAAGAGGAAATTTATTCAAGCAAAACAAATAAGAAGAGAGGAATGGTAATAAAAATTGGTATGGCCTACACCTTTCATAGGGTTTGACATAGTTTTCTATTTCACATGCTTAGGATATTTGTATTCACCCATATTTTTTTAAGATGGATTCAAGCCTATATGTGATGCTCGTGGATATCCCTATTAATTAATGGAAAATCAACTCGATCCCTTGTTACAAAGATAACATAGGCTACACTTTGGCTACTATTTGTCTCTAGTTTTATACATATTAATGACATAATCCTCACAAAGAAAACTCGATTGAGAGCAAGTTTTAGTCAATTTTAGGGGAATCCATACTATAAGAGGTGAAGGAGATAAATCATTCACAATTCATAAATTGCACTCTCTTGTAGGTGTGCATTAGTAACAATATATATCTAGTTAGTTTAAAGAAATATTGAATGTCTCTGAAGGTTTGATAAATAAATAAATAAATTGTATTAACATATCCCTTATAAAAATGAAACAAATTGCACCTCGAGCCAGGGATAATTTTAAGAACACCCCCAAAATTTATATGTATAATAAATGGATGAATCTCCCTAATATATAGGAAAAATTGAATGCTATATCAATAATATATNATAAAATATTGTAAAAACTTGGAAAAAATTTCATCAAATTATAAAACCTTGTAATTTCTTGGTGAATCTTTTGCTAGAAAGAATAAACTTTTGATTTTCTAGATTACTACGGTAGTGCGATAGAATATCATATACTAGAGCTTAACTCTCTCAACTCCTAGACCCTCAAATGAAAAAATGCATGCATGAGGAGAGAAGAGGTTTATTTATACATTTCACAAGCGGTATTGGGTCACTCACAAATAGAGGTGTTGATGAAACACAACTACACTAACTAGATTCAAGGCAAGTGGGGACTCCACTTTTTATCGCATCCCTTAATGATCCAATGAACATGTGGGGACCCAAATCTTGACATACCGACAAAAATGATAGAATTGAACACTTTACATTGTGGAGTGATTATGGAACCCATGGACCATTATTACAACATGGAGTACTATCGAGACCACGACATTAATACAGTGTATAAATTCCCAAATATTTTATTTTCTAAATTTCTTGTTTTTAAGCTACCCTCTAAGAAAAAAATAACCTGCTTATTTCCTTATAGATACAAATGCCTCTTTTCCCTTTCTTTTGTTGACAATCAAAATATGAATTGTTTCATTTGATTTAGAATTTTTAGAGTTAGTTAGAAACTTGCAATGGTTATTAGAAATAAGAACATGCACTATCAAGAATAGAAATCACATTAATGCATCATCATGCATATCATAGACCTACTCTGTTATTTTTTCTCAGGTACACTGAGGAGGTATTTGTATCAATGTCCTTGAAAATTTTGAAAGTATGCAAAATGCGGTAATATTGTTTTAGAACCCTCATTGAATACAAAAGACTAGATATCAAATAGCGTAATGTATACATGTTAGGTCAAACACACCTTGTACATATTATATACAATCATGATGGAAATGAAGTATCGTGTTCCAACTAAATCATATATTTATCATACATAACTAGATCCATTTATGGATGATGATAGTAATTACACATCAAAACAAATCACCCAAAACATTTTACTTTTGAATGACCCTTACAAAAAACAAAATATAGTAACACAAGTACCAAACCCGACAAATTTAGGTCACAAATAAAATTGATGAACTTGGAAATACGAATAAAAAAATATACCAATCACGAAATTCTCAATACAAATAAAATAATCTAACAATACGTTTTGGACAACTCTATAAGAAGACAACCAAAACAATGACCATTCCACTATATCCTTGCCATTATAAGCAATGTGCATTCATTTAAAATAGACATAAAATATGAGCATATACACTCTCATTAATGGCTTAAATCCAATAATAATTGCATAGCAAGATCCTAATAAAAGCACATTTTAAACAATTGGGTCAAATTTAGTTTGAATATATAAAAACCATATGTCGTCTATACATCAAGAGTAGTATCCACTAACAACATATAAATGGAATTTGATAGATTAAACATGACAAGGCATAAAATAAATCATATCTTTTGATATTTATAACACTTTTACAAAACTAATACTCTAAGGATAGAATAAAACCTTAATAACATTGAATGATCCCTAAGAATCAAGAGTGCCCTAGAATTCAATAGGCCTAAAAACGAATCCATGGTAAAAAGCATGATAAAAGGTAAATTTACAATACAATAGTCTATTGTAATTGTGGACAAAAAGCATGATAAAATCCATGATAAAAAGCATACCACGTTAATTATTTGGTAAAAAGCATGATGCAAGTTTGTATTCTCTGTTAAATTACATGTGCGACATTCCCATTCGAGACCCGATATTTCGACAATGGAAATGTTATGCAAAGATTAAAATGTCGAGAAAACTAAGAATGATAAGTGGAATCACATCAACTAGAAACTTTACCGCGACAAGTGCAATCCGATGTGGGTGAACCATGAATCAATGTTTCCTTTATATAGAACAAAATAGCCTCTAATTTCCTCTCCAATACTGGAAATCAAGGGCTCAAAGAAGGTATCACATGAAATTGACTAAAAATACAAGCAAATGAAACCATATACCTGAATTACAAGGAAATAGAGGGAGAAATAACCCTTGGGATCCTCCATTACTAAAAATTTGGGGCAAAAGAGTGATTTCACTATATTTTCTCTAGAAATTGGGGGCGAAAGAGTGATTTTACTAGATTTTCTCTAGAAATTGGGGGCGAAATATAGATTGGAGGGATATTTTTCTATGGCGAAAATAGTTTTCATTTTCTTCATTAATATACAAGAGGCTATTCATTTTGGATTTATTTTTTTCTAATAAATATTGGGCTAATATATTTAATCTAGAAAAAATCATTTCCATATAATAATATAACCCACTAAATTTTTGTAATCCCCTTATTATAGCCCATGGGCTATATATATCCCCTAAAATTATCCATGACTCAATCTCTAGAATTACCATTGGTCAAAGAATGGCCATCCTTGAAATATCTAGGAATTTCCATTGTCCTAAATTATTCTAAGGAAAAATATTGGAAATTAATAGCTTATAAGCTAAACAAATAAAATATATCAAGGGAGATCTAAATGGATAAATTCAGTAGGGAGGGATGCAACACTTGTGATCCAATTGATACTCACATCACTTTTGACATTTTAGGCATTGGAACCATTAGATCAAAGGCATTATTTCAATGGTTTGGGAAGGACATTGGGAAATTATTATGGCAAGTTGGAAAACATAAAATGAAAAAAATTCCATCTCATAAAGTGGGAAAATGTGAAATCACCTATAGATAAAGGAGGCTTTGCCATTAAGGACCCACTCTTGATGAATTCAAATGAAAAAATTCTACAAGGATTGGTCTTATGTGCAAATGGATGATGAAAATAATTGGTAAGCAAGAAATAACAATATAGGGATGATTCAAATGTATCAATGGTCCTCTCCCAAAGGTGGGGATTTGTCAAATATTGTGATTATGTAAGGCTCATCCCCTCTTATAAGAGATTATTTATCTTTGGTCCATACCAAATCTATCTAGTTTTGGGATGATCACATCTTGGGTAATCTCCCTCTTGCTAATATCCATAATACAGATGGCGTGAATCAACCCATAGAGAAAGGAATATGTTTGTTATATAATCGCTCATTTAAGGAGTAGGTTGATCCTTGGATATGGATAGGGTGGAGAGTCCTTCATCCTTCATGGCCCCCTCATCATAAAGTTCGGTCCAAGGTGGTTATTCGCTAAGTATAAAAAATGAAGAATAGAAAAAATGGCCTTCTAAGAGTTATCCTGGGATGATTAGGGCCTCGTTCTAACTAGTAATGGTGTGGTAACTCTCATACAACAATCACCTAAGGTTAAAATACTCTTGTATAGAAGGGAACTCTCCAAGGGAGTTGAGGTGGATGTTATGTGTCTGTATTAGGTACAACAAAAATTTACCACTTGAAATCACCTTAGTAAAAGACATAAGAATAATCAATATGGTCACCAATTTACAAAATATAGATGCATAAAATAGTTGCAGGTTAGATGTCTGCATATGGGTAGGGGATGCATGAATTCATCCAAAACCCAATACTTTGCAAAAAAATGTGTCACCCTTCAAGGGTGTATGTTATTTTTTCTAAGTTAATTTACTTAGGATCTTTATCTAATAGAATAACAAGCACAACAATACGTCAAATATACACAAGATACACAAGACACAAATATTTTCATCGGGGAAACCATAAAGGAGAAAATCCCACAAACTTCCTTAGAATAGTTCCGTCCCTCCTCTTCCTCTCTATCCTAAGGATCACTTGAGAGAGAAAGTGAATGTGTGACAAATGAGTAGGGCACCTCCCTATTTATATTCTTTTGTTGACTAACTAACTCAAGTAATTAGGTCGACCAGGTAACCTTTGGGGAAGACCTACCTAGGAATACACAAAGTACATTTTTCCTTTATTTAAACTAGGGACTATTGCCCCAAATTACAATGGAGGGTTTACCTCAGTGACCATACACAATGATGACATCTCAAAAGGAAGAACATATATATCTGATGGGGGTATAATAATATACAATAGTAATATTTCAGAATATCTTTCAAAGTTACAATTACAATGACACTCCCTCTTAACTTGGAAGGTATTCTCTCACCACAATCATCATCACATCTGGTCATCGTCACTGAGTCATCATCATCGTTGCTTCCATTTACCTCATCTTGTCCAATATGTTGCATCTATCCTTCATAGGATGTTTCTATAGAGCCAACCCTTTTTCATGCTGGGTGTAGGCCTATACCTCATCTAGATATTCATCATATCCATGAGCAAGCCATCACATAGGTATATACCAAGACAATTCTTTACATTTACGCAACAATAACCCGTGTCTCCTATCGTCTTCTCGTCGTATCATATCATCATGTAGGTACAACCTAGGACCTTATTTACCTTTCCACTACAATAACTTGTGTTTTCTACCATCATATCATCATATCATTACATAGGTACATTCCATGACCTTATTTACATTGCCACGACAATAACCTACGTTTCCTACCTTTATCTTTTTGTATCCAGATCATATCTTTTGTCCTGCACAAAACAAAACAAAGCACACATATCACAGCCCAGATGTAGACCACCTTCGTTCTATCAACATAGGAACATGTCAGGATGTCACAAAGATAATCCTGCATCTACCACTATGTGAGAATGTTCTAGGAGCACAGTCGATGCATTACGTCTCTCCATGATTAACTTGTGTTCTACCAGTAAAGGAGAACCGCCTAGGTGCACCTCACATGATTCATGACCTTATCATCTCCAACATGAGAACAAGCACATATATAGATATATATATGTAAGAATTGATTAAGACAAAAAAACCTGCTACATCAGGATTTTACGTTCTAGGTCAACCTTAAGGACTTATTACACCTGAACAACCTGCATCCAGGATATTTTCCATTCAGACAACCTCTGTGACGTATTACATCTGAGTAACCTGCGTACCATGCCAAAGCTCTTTTTTACACTCAGATAACCCACAAGAATTATTACATTAAAGTAACATGCGTACCACGCCAGGGCTGATATTTACACTCGAATGACCTGTCTCAGGACTGATTACGTCTGAGTAACCTACGTATCATGCCAAGGCTCGTATTTACACTCAAACAACCTACATGATTGATTACATCCCAGCATCTCGCTTCACTAGGATTTGTCCCGCTCTGACAACCTGTCTCATTTTCCATGTTAGATATCATGCATATGTGTCTTTTGGTCTCTTGCTATTTCTAGCATAGAAACGTATTAGGACAGATTACGTCCAAGGATAACCTGTGATATTCTCTAGGACTTATTACATCAAATGGAAACCTATAAGAATAATTACATCTGAGCAACCTACGATCTTCGCTGGGATTTTACGCTCAGACAACCTGTCTCTCTAGCTATGCTAGAACTCATCACTCCCTCTTTCGAGAGGTCTCGTTCTATATCACACCAAGTCTTTCTCTGAAGTACTCAAAATTCACTCTGGTTATTTCTAGCATAGAATCACATCATGACTGATTACATCCAAGGATAACCTGCAAGCTTCGCTGGGACTGATTACATCCAAGTACAACCTATAGGATTGATTACATCCAAGAAAACTGTGACCTTCACTAGGAATTTTTCACTTGAATAACCTGTATCTCCAACTATGCTAGAATTTATCACTCCCTCTCTCAAGGGGCCTCGATTTGGATCACATACTGGAGCTTCAATGCTCCTCTCTGCATCATACAAAAATGAAAGTCAGATCAATCAAATCATATAGTATCTTTCAAAAACACACTACCTCACAACTAGTAGAGTAAGTGGAAACATATATTGCCTTGGCTGTACTCAGGCCATGTAGGACTGCATCCTACCAAACCAGTAGATCATACTAGATCTCAAACTGAAGAAGCAACCCAAAGTTCTATTCCTCTCAGTGGAGCTTCCTGCTGAATCCAAACAATATAACCATGCAGGTTAGTATTATGATTTGTATCATACTTGAGCCCATACTCAATTGTACCCTTCATGTACCTCACTACATGCTTTGCAGCAACCAGGTGAAAATGTATCGGATCCATCAAGAATTGGCTCAGGGTGTTCACAACAAATCATATTTCTGGTCTTGTATTTGTCAATATGATGATACATCGTGGCATCAATCAACTCTGATGAAGCATCACACACTATCTTCAAGTTTGATTCCATAGGTGTGGCTATTGCCTTGCGTTCTAGCATTTCGAATTTCTTCAAAATATCCACTGCATACTTTCCTTAACAAAGGAAAAACCTATCCGCATTTTTCCACACCTCCATGCCTAAGAAGTAGTGCATCATCCCTAGATATTTCATCTCGAACTCGGTAGCAAGTCTCCTCCTTGCATCGTTAATGAGCTCGTCCTCTCCTGTCAGGAATAGGTCATTGACATATAACAAGAGCATCACTGGTCTTCCACCTTCAACCTTGAAGTAAAGGTTGGAATCCACTTTTCTCTCAGTAAATCCTAGGCCCATTAGTAAGCTTCCCATCCTGCCGTACCATGTCGAACTTGAAGATCTTCTGCAGTCACTCCCTCTGAAGTGGAGCATTATTCTCCCTCTGTACTCTAGAGTGACAAGTAGCTTCCTCTGGTAGTGATCTTTTATATATCCATTTAATTTCATTGGATACCAAGATACTATATCTTGAACTTTGTTGAAAAGTTCCTCTTGCACACATCCGTGAGCTTGTCATACTCTATAGGCTTTCATATTCAACCTTGTAGTAAATGTTAAGATCTTCATCACTCTAAATTATCTTCAAGCTCCTCATGTAACTGTATGTGTTATCCCATGGTGCCTTCTGAGCTCGTACAAGGCCTTCTTTAATTTGCACACATGAGTCTGTTTGTCATGTGTCTCGACTCCTAGTGGCTTCTCTATGTACACTTCCTCCTTGACTACACCATTCAAGAATGATGTCTTGATATCTAGCTGGTGTATCTCCCATCTCATACCTGCACGTATGGATCTAATGGAAGTGTACCTTGAAACTGGTGCAAATATCTCCTCATAGTCTATGCCTTCTTTCTATGAGAAGCCTTGTGCTACAAATCTTGCCTTGTATCCCTCGATGCTTCCATCTGGTGCATTCTATATATTGTAGATCCATATGGAAGACACTAAGGACTTCCATTCAGGCCTTGGAGCCAAATCCTAGACATCATTCCTCTTAATAAACTAGTACTCTTTGATCATAGTCTCCTTCCCTTTATTCTTGGCTACTTGTTCATAGTTAGAAGGGTCTGCATCAATGATGTCACTCAAATGTGTCACATAACTAGAGTGTGTCTGATGCCTCTTAATTTATTTGGAATTCTCATCATACTATTATTTATCTTGTATGATCTCTTGTGCCCAAGATGGCCTTCATTTTTCGAGGTGGATCTACCTTTCTCCTTATATTCTTATGAATCTCTTTCTTCCGCCATGGTGTCTATGACCTGTGGAGCTTCAAGTTCCTCTTTTGAATTGTCGTCACTTGTTCTTTAGAATGATCTACAAGTCAAGTTCAATTGCATGATTAGAAACATCTCATAATTCCCAAAATACATTAACAGTGACAAATTTATGCCACATAGTCATGCAACCACCTTAGCCAATGCTACAACATTCATTCATATCTCATACACATACAGCAACTTCTAAATGCCTTTTACCCCAATGTTATTAAGAGTGTGTACTACTACCAATATTCCAACAAATAGGTTTCAATCTAGATAAGTAGCAATGGAATGTTGTACAACATCATTGACTTCTTACCCATCATGTGCACTGTTTAGTAGTATAAATGCAAACACTCAACATGCGTAACACATCAACTTAATATAAACAAGTGCACAACCAAACAATATCATGAAATGACAATTGAATTCTTATCTTTGTTTGTTTGATGGGTATAATCCTTCTTGATTCTTATGTCCTGGATTCTTTTGATTCATCATCTTCTTCCTTCATAACTGCATCATTTCTTTTCCAAATGCTGAGATGGATAAGAGGTTCTGCATGAGTTGAATCCTTCTGGATTAAAGTACATATTCCTCGTCACTTTAGGAATCTTCTATTTCTTCTTTGAATCATGAGAGATTGATATTTAGTTGATCCTATCTTCTCTTCTCTTGTTATGAGTCGAGATTCTTCTTGTGTGCACTCTTCCCAGAGTCTTTTGAAGGTAATTAACTTCCTTCTGGAACACATTCCTTGAATGAATGAATCACATGATATTGGGAGTCCATTCAAGGTGGTTATAACAATCTCTTCTTCCTATTTGACTGTTTCGTCACAACATTGAACACTTACTTTGGTGTCTTCAAGGATGACACATGAGGGATGATATTATCCTTGATAGAATATGCAATGATTCTCTTGGCTCTAGCCTTAGCCTCATCTCCCTTAGGCTCTAGAACTTCCTTACTGATATACTGATCCAAATCATTTTCTTCAAGGATCAGGGAGGTCCTATACTTCCATGCTCGAAAGTTGTTAGCTTCACCAATATTGTCATCAAACTGGTTGTGATGAGTCATTTTGAAATAAGAACCTCAAATGGAAATAGAAAATATTTAGATCTTAACAATTTGAGGTGTCCGACCTAGTTCTGGTTCTGGTTGATCTAGCGTTTGCCATAGAAACCCTAATTTTCTAAACTTGGAATTTCAAAATTCTGATTGGAAAAAATCCCGTGCCTATTCAAGGAGAGCTGTCCAATGTACTCCTTTTCTGAAAACAATGGTGGGAAGATCCTAGAATAGGAATCCCTAGTTTCTCCAATTTCTTCTGCAGAATTGTCTGATATTGATTTTGATGTATCTCCAAATTTTCGACTCCTTAAAGTCTAAAACTTTGCACTGAGATATCCTGATATTTCTTCTTTCCAACCCCATAGGTTAGAGCATAATTGGATTCTCCAAGTGGGACTTATGCTGCGTTTCCCAAGGTGACTATTTTGAGGACTGTTCGACATAGTGAACTTGTACGGACTGCTACATGTCACAGTTTCACACTCTGGGTCTGAAAATAGGACATAGAAATTACAGTCTGTTCCCTACCTAAAAAATATTGTGAAATGTCATTTTACACCTTACTATCATGAGATATAACAATTCTTCCTAGGTAACATGTTTATGACAATATTCTGGAGGAGGCTGGAACCTTGATTTGGAGGAGTCGTATCTCCTGAAGTATAGAGAATCTGAGGCTGAACCTTTCACACAAGGTACATCAAGATTTCACTTCATCCCGTAAACATTTTGGATCCTAAGCCTTCTGCAATATTGAGTTATAGAAAAAGTGCAAGATGACTAGATTTAGTCATCTAGGGTTTTCAAGCATGAAACCCTATTTTCCAGTAGCTTCCATTGTAGTTGTATTTCGAATGCACAGTGCCTTCTTCTAGAGTTTCTCTAATACCATGTTAGTTTCTAAGTTAATAGACTTAGGGTCTTTATTTGAGAGAATAAAAAGCACAACAATACATCAAACATACATAAGATACACAAGAAACAAATATTTTCATTAGGGAAACCATAAAGGAGAACCCCACAAACTTCCTCAGAATAGTTCCGTCACAAAGATAAGATGACAAGATAGAATAACCCAAGAACAATGTGTTTGTAATAGCTCTATGTCCCTCCTCTTCCTCTCTCTCCTAAGGTGCACATGAGAGAGCAAGTGAGCGTGTGACAAATGAGGAGGGTGCCTCCCTATTTATATTCTTCTGCTAAGTAACTAACCCAACTAATTAGGTCATCCAAGTAACCTTTGGGGCCGACCTACCTAGGAATACACAAAGTACATTTTTCCTTTATTTAACCCGGGGACTATTTCCCTAACTTACAACAGAGGGTTTACCTCAGTGACCATACACAACGATGGCATCTCGAAAGGAGGAACACACATCTTCGATGGGGGTACAACAATATACAATAGTAATATATTAGAGTATCTTCCGAAGTTACAATTACAACAATAGTGTTGAGGTGGATGCTATGTGTTTGTCTTAGGTACAACAAGCACTTCTCACTTGAAATCACCTAAGGAAAAATCATAAGAATAATCAAATATATGGTGACCGATTTTCAAAATGTAGATGCATAAAATAGTTGTGGGTTAGGTGTTTGCATATGGGTAGGGAATACATGACTTGTCACTTCATCCAACACCCAAAACTATGTAGAAAATGTGTCACATGAGGACTTGTCAATTGTATCGAAAATCCGATAGATATATATTCTTCTAATAAATAAAGAGGGGATCATATCTATACTTGATTTGATTGACCTCGTGCTTGAAACACATGTGAAGCATGCTTTCTTTGACAATTTTCTTCACCGCTACTTGATTTTTAATAATATCTAGTGGTTTTAGTATCTTGTTTTTATGGAGCCAGAAAATGTTCTCTCTAACCTACACAAAGGACCGCTATTTTTTTCAATAAATAAAACCAATATAGATTGCTTTACTTATGATCATTATTTTTTAGGATTTTTTTTTACTCAAACTTTTGATGTTTCAAAATATTAAGAATGCTGGAAATTTAAAGACATTGATAAAAAATTCAAGAGCATTCATACTCTAATGTTTGAAATAAGCTAAGAACTCTTTAAAACCCTTAAATCAAAATAACTAAGATATCAAGTATATTTTAGATGCAATGCAAATTCATTTTGAATACGATCAATGTATCATACAAGCCAAAATGATCTATTAATGCTACTACAAAACTATGAAAAATTCCTAAAGCACAAAGAAATATTACTAACTCATTTCCTTATTTCCAATGATCAATAAATTCACATAAATGTGTTGATGTAGTAGCTACATGAGGCATCATTATGATGTCGCCCCCAAAAGAATGTGAAGACAACACCCATTGTGCACACTAAAAGAAAAGTCGACACAACAAACAAAGGCAAGTCAATCACACTTGAAAGATGGAAAAGTCAGCATGATAAAATATAAATAGAAGGCTCCCTCACTCATTCCAATCATGAAATTAATAAATTTCTCTCCAAGCAAGAAGAAGTTCACTAGTGCTACAAGAAGAAGACTTTTTGGGGTTCTTTATCTTGGAGGAGTTACTCCTTTGTTTCTTAGGGTTTATCTTTCTGTTATATGGGATACATATGTATATGGATACATTACAGTGATCTCTGAACTAATTATATCTATTATAAGGTTGCTAGGTTTTCTTCCTTTGTGGTTTGCCATGTCAAATCTATGTGTCTATTGTTTATGTGGTTGGTTATTCCTTTAGTGATCTTGCTTATTATGCAATTGAAATTAGATTGTTATATCTAAAAAATCTAACATGGTATCATAACAGTGTTAAAAGAAACCCTTGTTGGAATATAGGGCTCCATACTTTGGAGTGTCCGCAACCTCAGTTCATCTGGAAAGAGCATTGAGAAAATTTTCGTAAGAGGGTGCACCTTTCTATGGAGGCAAATTCTGGATTAGTAAACTTTCAATTTTTGACCTAATTATATCGGAGTCAAGATTTAGGGTTTCTTTGTTTGAACCCTTCTTTCCACATATTTTATTCGATCTTGATGCTCTCTAACTTTCCTTGGTAGGGCGCATTCCCCCCGTGGAACCATTCTTGCAAGTGTCCAAACTTCAAATTTGACCTAGCTCCTGCTAAGGTTTCTAGACTAGTTCGTAGTCAAGATGATCAACATGAATATTGAACATAGACTTGATGTGGTTTCCAAGTCTAGGGTTCACACTAAGCTTGTTGATGAGGAGGTTTAGAAGGATATTACTCATATCCAATGCTTAAGATGTTATGAGTTCGGTCACTCTTCCAGACAGTGTCGTAGTTAAAAGAAGATAAGACATCAAGCCTCAATTATTGAAGTTTATGAAGACAACCCACATAAGAAGTCAAGGAATTATGAACAAATAGAATAATTCTCCATGTTTTCTCTCTTGGGCACAGTTCCTACCACTAGTGATACTTGGTTGATAGATAGTGGTGCATCTAGACATATGATAGGTTATAAGGAGAACCTTTCGGAATTGATTGAGAAAGAGTCCCATCTATGAGTTCTACTTGGGGACGATGCTAGATATATTGTGAAGGGATCAAGGGATACCTCCCTCCAGTTGGAGTCTAGTAATACTCTACATTTGAGTGATGTGTTATATGTAAATGTGATGAAAAGGAACCCTATCTTTATATAAACCTTGGAGTACAAAGGTTACAAAGTTGCATTCTTTGACGGGAAGGTTCTTGCATGGCACAAGAACTCTAGCATGGAATTCAACTCATGTGATTGGTATTCGAGAGGATAGCTTATACAATTTGAGTACACAAATAGTTCAAGCACGGGTACATGATCCTACTAGTTTGGGTGAACTATGGAATAAGAGACTTGGTTATCTACATTATAGAGCTCTTCCATCTTTGAGGATGATGGTGACATGACTTCTAGTACACCGTGTAGAACATGATGGTATTTGTAGAGGATGTGCACTTGGAAAGAATGCCAAGGGATATTTTCCAAACAATGATAGGAAGTCCAAGGGGATCTGGGATCTAGTACGTTCTGACTTGTGTGGACTCATGATAGTTTCTTCATTGGGTGGATACTTCTACTATGTGATATTTATTGATGATTTGTCTCAGAAGACTTGGATCTACCTCCTTAAGTCCAAAGAATATGAAGAGGTGCTATGTTGATTTAAGGAATTCAAGGCACAAGCCAACAACCTATCGAGAAAGAGGACCAAGGTCATGAGATCAGTTAATGGATGAGAATATACCTCTACAGACTTTAGTGATTTTCGCCAAGGAAGCAAGAATTAACATGGAGTACGTTGTTCCATACAACCCTCAGTAGAATGGGGTTGGAGAGAGGAAGAACAAATCAATTGTGGAGGCATCCAAATCTATGATTCATGATTAGGGTCTTCCTATGTTCTTGTGGGGAGAATCTTCCAGTACAACAGTCTATGTACATAATATGATTCCTCATAATATCTTGAAGAACATGAATTCAGAATAGGCCTTCACAAATATGAAGAAATAAATGGGCCACTTACAAATATTTGGATGTCTAGTATATATTCATCTGCCTAAAGAAAATAGTACGAAGCTATAACCTTTAGGAAAGAAGGGAACATTTGTGGGATATAGTGAGTCTTCAAAGGCTTACAGGATTTACATCCCAGGATCAAGATATATTGAGGTCAGCAAACATGTTTCCTTTGAAGAGGAGGTGGATTTTAAAAAATCCAAAGGATTTGATATGGAGATTGATGATAAGGAGATAGTAACTCCAAAGGATATGGTATCATATCCCCCTCTAGCAGCTCAAAGGGAGCCAACTGAGAAACTTGAGTTAGTTGATCTCATTGATCAAGTAGAACCGACTGATGTTCCCAGAGATGTTGCAATGGGCCTGAAGAGGCATGCATGGGCACAACAGACATTGCAAGATGTAGAGGAGAATAAATCCCCTCGTGGTATTTCCGAGAAAGTAAGAGACTTCAGAAATTCTTGATCTATGTAGCCTTGATGAGCCACATTATTGACTTAGATCCCTCTAGCTACGAGGAGGCTTCCAACCAACAAGTATGGAATGATTCCATGATGGAAGAATATCAATCCATCATGAAGAATGATGTGTGGGAATTTGTTCCATGACTTGAGGGTAAGTTAGTAGTGACTTCCAAGTGGATTTACAAAATCAAACATGGAGTAGATGGCAGTGTTGAGAAACACAAGGCTAGATTTGTGGCTAGAGGATTCTCTAAATAAGATGGAGTTAATTATGACGAGACATTTGATCTCGTGGCTCGATACACTTCCATTATGACGATTATTGCTATTGCTTCAACTATGGGATGGAAGTTTCATTAGATGGATGTTAAAACCGCTTTCCTCAATGGTGTGATCAAGGAATAGGTATATATTGAGCATCCAGAGGGTTCTGTGATCCCTAGGAAGGAGTCCCACATATGTAGGTTGGAGAAATATGTATATGGACTCAAGAAAGAACCATGTGCTTGGTATGCAAAAATTGATGGATACTTGGTGAGTCTGGGATTCACTAAGAGTGATGCAGATCCAAACCTTTACTACAAGGTTGTGGATGATGAGCCATTAAATTTAGTGCTCTATGTTGATGATTTGTTTCTCACCGGAGCTGAGAAACTCATTTAGTGGTGTAAGAAGTAGCTAGCCTTTGAATTTGAAATTAAGGATATTGGATTGATGCACTACTTATTGGGACTAGAAGTTTGGTAGAGACATGATGAGATTTCCTTGAGCCAAGGAAAGTGTTGGTACCATAATCGACCCTATGAAAATTTCTACATTCCGGTAGTGCGCACGTAAAGAGAGACCCCAATTTTCACTGTCGAAATGTCACAAGTATTTTCTCCAAATCCATGAGTGTTCTAGTCATCTTAGTTATTTCTCTTTATGTCAAATCCTTCAACTTGGTAATGCCTTGTGATTTATCCTCTTCTTTCTATAAGACATGCTTATTTTTCAGTATGTCATAGTCAAGTTCCACATTTGATTTGTCCTCAATTCTTTGGTGTTTACAATTATGTTCAAAATGCCAAATTACTTTATCATTCTATCCCAAAGAAACACTTTTCCCAAAAATCTAACATTTTAAAGGTTTTATTGCTTTTATTAAAAACTAAAACCTTTTAAATATTATAAGGTTTGACAAAGTCTTGTCTTTTTCTCTACCATATTAGTTTGTCCATTCTACCTAAAGTCAAGTCAGTAATTCAAACTTTGTATTGATTTTTATTTTTAATAGGCATTCAAAAAAATTATCATTATTTGAGTTTTGCCTTTATGTTAAAAAATCTTATTTAAAATTGAACAAAAATTTATAAAAACCTTGTCTTTTTCTCTACCATATTAGTTTGTCCATTCTACGAATCCAACGGTGGATAAGACATGCACTGCGCCTGAATGGTAATTGGAAACACTGATGTATATAAACAATGTTAAAAGTTGTTCTCAACATACAAAAAATATTAAAAACAAGCTTGAGAAGCAGGTACAAAAGTTCCCGAACCCGAGTGCACAGGTCTCAAGTTGAGTTTTGTAGATGCTAAGGGATGTCGTTCATCCAGGACTAAATGCCAACAAGTTTCCAATTGGGTGGTGAATGTTTTTGTTATTTCTATTTGAGGTTTTTATTTGAAAATATGAATTATATTCAGCTTGAAGACAAGCTTGGAGGGGTTCATAACTTCCGAGCATGGAAATACACTAGCACAACAATATAAATTGTTGTTGGTGTACGCCGATCGACATCATTTAAGGGATGAGAAAGGAAATGATGCCGATCGACGTACACCAACAACATTTTATGTTATTGTGCTAGTTACCGGACCACGTTTGAGCAGGACAATAATAATACTAATATTATTGTTATTCTAATTATTATTATTATTTAAAAATTAAATATTGAATCATGTAATTATTATTACTAATATTAACATTATTAATTTTAATAATGATAATATTAATAATACTAATAATAAAGTAAAAATAAATTTATTTTCTATAGTAAACAAATGAATAATTATTTTTGTATTTTTCTTTTGTAAATATTATTTTTAAAAAAATATTTAAGTTATTGTATCTAAAAGTAAACATTAAAAAATATAACTTTAGAAAATATGTTTTTGTATAATATTTTATTTTTTGAATATTTATTTCATTTATTCACAATAAATTTTTATGAAATGAATTTCCTGGGTATGGTTGACCATACCCATGCTTAAAGATGGACACTATGGTCAACCATGACTGTTAACCATGGTGGACCATGGTCATCTCCACCATGGTTGGCCATATGCAACGATGAACAAGACCATGGTTGATGATGACATGGTTAATTTGAGCCTATTTGAACACATGGTCAACCTGGAAATGGGAAGCATATCTTTGACATCATGTAGTCAAGACCACCATCATAACATCCATGATTGACCAAGTTGACCACAATCAACCATGGTTGACATCCATAAGCATGGATGACAATACTTGACTATAGTCATGCAAAGCACAAATTACATCATACATGGTCACCCATGGTCATGTCACACCTTGCTTCATCTAGTTTGTATACCATGGACATGGTTGACTTGGTTGTCAGACCATGGGCATGGTTGACATGATTACCATACCATGGTCATGGTTGACATAATTGTGATATTATGGACATGGTTATCATGGTTCATCATGTAGTACCAATGTGTCAATATTGTTTGATGTACTTGGCATGAACATACTTGGGCATGCTTGACATTGTTGCATTTATTAACCATAGTTTCCTTGTCTATAATGTTTGACGTGATAGTCATGGTTGACCTGCTTCAATGGTTGCTATGTTTGAAGGTATAGAAAATTTTTGTCGCGATCTACGAAACGTTTGTCGGTAGATCTAAAGTTAGTCGGTATATGTAAAGTTTGTCACTATATTAAAAGTGGGTCGTTATGGTTTTATGGTAAGCTAAAAAAACTTGCCACTTTATGAAAAGGTTGTGGCCATATAAAAAGTTTGTCGCTATATGAAATGTTTGTGGAAATAGTTTTATGAATATATGAATGGTTTGTCACTATATCAAAGTTGTCACTATAGCAAAAGGTTGTCGCTATATTAAAATCTCGTCACCATGATTTATGAATAAGTCAAAAGTCTGTTGCTATATAAAGAGTTGTTCGCAAAGACAAAAGTTTGTCGATATATGTAAACTTTGTCGGTATAAGAAAAGTTTGACGCTATGCCAGAAGCTTGTCATGATGGTTTTATGATTATATCATAAGTTTGTCTGTATATAAAAAGTTTGTTGCTAGAGGAAAAGTTTGGTGCCATGGTTTTATGATTATATGAAAAGGTTGTCGCTATACCAGAAGTTTGTCGATATAGTACAAGTGTCGCTATGGATTTGTGATGAAATAAAAAACGTTGTCACTATTTCAAAAGTTTGTCCCAAACTGAAAAGTTGCTATGTATAGTTTTATGATTAATTGCTAATGTTGGCGATTGTATGAAAAGTTTGGCGGTGCATTAAAAGTTAGAGGGTACATTAAAAGTTTGTCGTTATCGTTTGTCGAAATATGAAAATTTTGTCGAAATGGTTTCATGAATGGCATTATAGTAGTAACATTGTTCGTATCAAACGTTTCTCGCTCTGGTTTTATGATGATACCAAAAGTTTGTCACAATATTAAAAGTTTGTTGAAATTGTTTCATGAATGGCATTAGAATAGTTACATTATTCATATCAAACGTTTCTCGCTATCTGAAATGTTTGTGGATCTATGACAAGCTTGCCGCATTGTTTCTTTATTATATGCAAATTCTGTCTATATATGAAAAGTTGGTCTCCATTGTTTTATGATTATAAAAGGATGTGTGCAAGAAGTTGAGGGACCTTTTAGATGCAATCCTAGTTTTCAAAAACAAGATCACGTTACCAAAAAATACATCAACCCGAGCCTGACATAGCACTTGGTATGTTCAACCCGAGCTTGACATGTCATGGGACATGTAGGATAGGAAGCCATATCGCGTATGCGTTATATAACTACAAAACGCGCTCGCAATATGTAGTTATAAAATGCGTACGCAATTTGTAAATCATAAAAAAAAAATTAAATACACAAGCCCGAAACCCGCGGCCCATTTTAACAATCAAGAACGCAAAATTGAAGGGCAATTGGAGCATTTTGGAGTGAGACCACTGCTTGGGATTGTTGCAGGAGCTGATTCAAGTTGAGGGGAGGAGATTTCACTCATGCATTGTCATCCAACAAGGTAATTCAATCACCCAAAGCATTTTTTTTTGTCAATTTTTACCCTATAATTGTGTTTTTTAATAAAATAATCAATCCAACAACTCCCAAGCTAATGTTTGATGGGACAAAGAAACTTTGTTTGATTTTGAGCAGAAAAATTAAAAAACATAACTATAGAAACCATTTATATAATTTTAAAGGATTTGTAACTTTTTTATATAAATTTTATATCAAGTTTAATTCAAATAAGTTTAAATGTTTCATAAATTTATATGGAATATAAAGAATGTCAATCTATATAATACTTTACTTTTATATATATAAAAGTTTACATATCATAATATCAATATAACAAGTAATTTATACTAATGGAAGAAAGAAACTTCCTTTTATTTTGAGTAACAAAATTCAAAAACATAGTTGAAGAAATAACTGATGTAATTTTAAAAGATTTGGATTTTTTTATTAGTTCTTTTATTAAGGTATAGGCATTGTATATTTTAGATAGAACTAGAGTTTTTCACATGAAAACATGCACAGGAAATTTAGCAATACTTCCCCATCTTAGTGGATGGTAGAGGTTGTAAACCCTAGGCTATTTTAACAAAATGCCTGACCCCAAAAAACTCTTAAAAAAAACAGTATGAAAATGTCTTACCAATTGAACTAACTTGAAACTTAGATAGAGCAACAAAATTGTGGAAGTGCTAAATCTATTTTGTAAATGAAAATAATTTTAAAATTGATATATGTAAAAGTCACCAATGAGGGTGAAGAAGCGCCTTAACTTCTAGAAAGAAGTTGAATGAAACTCATTATTTAATTGTTAAATGTCTATTTTTAAGTTTTAAATGTATGTAAGTGAATGCCATTAAATTGCTTGTAACTTGATTTTTCCTTAATTTACATTTTCAATTTTGAAGAGATGTCATTATATACC
>LPNX010986172.1:523551-620736 GCA_001517045.1 Pseudotsuga menziesii
GATGATGATGAGGATGATGATGATGATGTTGATGATGTTGATGGTGATGATGGTGATCATGTTGATGATGGTGATGATGATGATGATGATGAAGGTGATGATGATGATGAGGATGAGGATGATGATGATGATTATGAAGATGATGATGATGATGATGTTCATGATGATGATGATGATGAGGATGATGATGATGATGATGTTCATGATGTTGATGGTGATGATGATGAGGATGATGTTGATGATGTTGATGGTGATGATGATGATGATGATGATGGCAATGATGGCAATGGTGATGATGATGATGATGATTATGAAGGTGATGATGATGATGATGATGATGATGATGGTGATGATGAAGGTGATGAAGATGATGATGATGAAGACGATGAAGATGATGTTCATGGTGATGGTGATGGTGATGATGATGATGAGGATGAGGATGATGATGAGGATGAGGATGAGGATGAGGATGATGATGAGGATGAGGATGATGATGTTCATGATGTTGTTGGAGATGATGATGATGAGGATGATGATGATGATGATGAGGATGATGAAGGTGATGATGATGAGGATGATGATGATGATGTTCATTATGTTGATGGTGATGATGATTATGAGGATGATGATGATGATGTTCATTATGTTGATGGTGATGATGATTATGAGGATGATGATGATGAATGATGATGATGTTGATGATGTTGATGGTGATGACGATGATGATGATGATGATGATGATGATGATGTTGATGGTGATGACGATGAGGATGATGATGAGGATGATGATGATGATGTTCATGATGTTGATGGTGATGATGATGATGGCAATGATGGCAATGGTGATGATGATGATGATGATGATGAAGGTGATGATGGTGATGATAATGATGATGGTGATGATGATGATGATGATGAGGATGATGAGGATGATGATGATGATGATGATGATGATGTTCATGATGTTGATGGTGATGATTATGATAAGGATGATGAAGGTAATGATGATGGTGATGATGATGACAATGACGATGATGGTGATAATGTTGATGATGATGATGGCAATGATGGCAATGGTGATGATGATGATGATGACGATGGTGATGATGAAGGTGATGATGGTGAAGATGATGATGATGAAGATGAACATGATGAAGATGATAATGATGATCATGGTGATGTTGATGATGATGATAATGGTGATGATGATGTTGATGATGAAGAAGGTGATGATGATGATGAGGATGATGATGATGATGATGACAATGATGGTGATGACGATGATGTTCATGATGGTGATGACGATGATGGTGATGATGATGTTCACGATGTTGATGGTGATGATGATGATCATGTTGATGATGATGATGATGATGATGGTGATGATGAAGCTGATGATGACGATGACGATGAGGATGATGATAATGAGGATGAGGATGAGGATGATGATAATGATGATGACGATGGTGATGATGATGATGATGATGATGATGATGATGATGAGGAAGGTGATGATGATGAAGGTGAATATGAAGATAATGAAGATGATGATCATGTTGATGATGATGATGATGATGATGATGACAATGGTGATGATGATGAAGATGATGAGGAAGGTGATGATGATGATGATGTTGATGACAACGATGGTGATGATGATGTTCATGATGTTGATGGTGATGATGATGTTCATGATGTTGATGATGATGATGATGTTCATGATGTTGATGATGATGATCATGAAGTTGAAGATGATGATCATGTTAATGATGATGATGATGATGAAGTTGAAGATGATGAAGATGAAGATGATGATGATGATGATCTTGATGTTGATGATGATGATCATGAAGTTGAAGATGATGATCATGTTAATGATGATGATGATGATGAAGTTGAAGATGATGAAGATGAAGATGATGATGAACGCTATTTTTGGTTTTATAACATGCACACGCGATTTGTCTGCACATAACGTGCACGCGATTTTGCTACACATAACGCGCACGCGTTTTGTTTAGTTAAATCGCACTCGTGTATTGTTTAAATTCAAAAATTTATTCCCTCCAAATGATAAGGCCGAGCCTCCACACATGCTTTCGTGGAATTCCTATGCCTATGTGTCTGCTTTGTACTTTGCTTCGGATTCAACATGCCTGTGCCTTGGAGTATGATCAACCATGGCTAATTCAACATTATATCCAAATTTTCAATATGCTCGTGTTTAGCGGTTCGTCTGATTATGCTGCACACCTCCATTTTTTATGAGATTTTAGAAACATATATGGTTTTTTTTACAGATTCTAAATATGTAAATTTTAACACGAATACATAATTTTTTCTATTTTTTTCCTATTTATCTTCTGTCATCACTCCTCAACTCAAAAAACACACTGGTAGTGTTTCGTCCATATCTCTTTCGTTTCTCAACCATTTAAAAAAAAATTTGTATGGTGCACTAAAGAACACCAATCTCTACATGTTATAAAAAACCCATTTCCAAATAATTGCATTAAGACATTCAAATGCTGCACCCACAAATGATGTATCGTTTTCGAGGTTTGATCTCTTAGATAATTAAAAAAAAAAATTAAAAAAATTATTTTTATTATTGGAAAAATAGTCGTGCACTAGTCCTATATGTTCTCTATATGTATACCGGTTTTCGTAAGTTTATTCCATCATTTAGACACTCAGACGCACCCACAAAAACATATACCTTATAATTTGTCACAAAAATAAAAAGTGCCCGTTAAAATTTATCTAGCTTTAGATAGTTAACAACATTTTCAATAGAAAAAAAATATATATATTTGGAAAGGTCATTCAATTTCCTACATTTCTTGTTTTTTACTGATTGCAAGATTCATTATGTAAGTGTCTCAAAATATCAATGCAAGTTGATGGATGTCTGTTTTTTCAGTTTTGTATTGCATCTAACGCACCAAAAGAGACCCTCAACTTCTTGCACACACCCAAAATCATAGGGTAAAAATAAATATTTATTATATCAAAAGTTTGTCGCTATATTTGTTGAAAGTATGTCATAAATGAATATGCACTTTGACAATTTGGGTAACAAATATTATAAGTTTTGAGTGATAACAATATCAATAGTGTAGTGCGATATCTTGAATTGAACACGACCACATTTACTTGCCATTTAACATGTTGAAAGAAACGAAAAAGAAACCACAGTATAGCACTGCCAATTGCAAACAAAATAAAGGCATCATTTTTTTCTTTCAAAAGTAGAAACACACAGTTGAAAATGTAATTTTTTTTTATTCAACTAAATTTGACAGAGTTCCCAAAAATCATGAACTGGCCTAGATTTGACCATAAAATCGATCATTAAAAAATACATCAAATATTCAAATTTTAATTAAAACTATATTCATATACATCAATGTAAATCCAAACCATTATAAAGAGGGGGGATATAATTTCTTCTCTTGAAAATTGGCTAGGTCTTGCTATTCTGGCCTCTATGTGCCGTCACCCTAGGTAGTACAACACATATATGCAATTATGTTTTGGGATTGGACTCAGTGATAGGTATGATTTACCCATATAAGAGAAGTTGGAACCGAAGCTTCCATGGTTCTAATTAAATGAATCATTTTATGTAATGATGATGATCATGTACTATTTGAAAGGATAATAATTACACTCCTCAATAGTAATATAAGAATCAGTTATTTAAAATAGGAAAATAAATTACTAGCCATTTCTTTTGTATTCTTAGAAACCTTGAAGCACTATTCTCATTATTCTTAAAAAACTTGAAGCACTACTAATTTGGAAAATGAAAATGTAAACATAAAGGATCTCTACTTTAGCTTACCAACATAGTAAGCCAAAACTTGTGTAATGTAAGTATATTTTGGTTCCTTTTGCATATATAATTTCACACTCGCAAGTATATAAGAACAATGAATATTATTCAAAAGATGAAATAAGAGTGTCATTGGAAAATATGTAGTCCTGTTTATTCAGTTACCCCTTATAACTATGCTATATTTTTTAGATTTAAAAGATGTGTCCACATTGCTATTGATGGTGATGGATTGGGTCACCATGTGTTTGTACGAGTGGGTTTTTAAGAGTTATGCCATACCTTTAAAATAGTGCTAGAAATAAAAAGGGGTATTAAAAATCCCATGAAAAAATGGATACATAGCGTATTTGGTAAAAATAGTTTTCTTTTAATTAGAGTGATGTATTGGGAGAGGGGTTAAAAAAAGGATTTTAGGGGGGTATTTTTTAATATTTTATGAAATTAGGGGCATTCTTTAATAGCTCATGCAAAAACGTGCTATGGTGCATGTTCACTGAGTGAAGCCCCCATGGGTGTCGCCTCTAAGAACCTCATGAGCATGGAAAACTAAGTGTGTTTTTCCTAACTTTCATTGATAATATATATATAATGGATTTAAAAAAGTTCCTTTTCTAAAATTGAGTTATGTTTTTAGAAAACAAGGGAAAATGTTAAGTCACTATGGAAAAGTCATGTTCCCCTCATCTTCTTTCTTTTTCTTCACCTTGTTCCAATGAATGGTCTCTCCTTTCCCATTTGATGCTATGTGTTTTAATTGATAGGAAGCACATTCATCTCATAGGCTTCACCGAGGTTTTATTAACATCACCATTTCTATGTCGCTTCCACATTTCTAGTGGGGTCTTGGCACTAGGCCCTCGCTAGGAACCTTTTTAAATATGGTTGCATACATTTGCAATGCATTGTTGTTATATGTAAACGGTACCCTCAATACTAAAATAGAAGTTACACACATACACTAAATTACACATATTTGCATCCCAATGTAAGGGGGTGGAAGAAGGGTATTACATTACCCTTCTTCTTAGAATAACATTGACCTCAATGCAATTTTATTAGGTGTAGCAAATCAAAGAATGGTACTCACTTCTAAATTTTAAAGCATTAGATCAAAAGAAACACTGCATCTACTACTAACGACTTTATATTCATGCAAAGATTCAACCTGCAACTATTTTTACATCCAAAGGAATGTTGTTTAACACCCAAAAAATGCAATTTATGATATTCTTGAATATGTACCAAATGGAAACTGAAGCATAAAAAATAAATAAATGATCTATAACATAAGACACCAACATGATACTTATATGAGATATAAGAATATAGTTAAGTTGTCTGGATACCATGGGGAAGGTTTTGTATATTGGTTAATGATATATGAACATACATAATACATAATGTTAAATAATTTGAGCTACCATAGAGAAAGTTTTGTATATTAACTTATAATCTATATACTCACATAATATATAATAATGTTAAATAATTTAAGCTAACATATTTCATGAATCTCAACAATATAAAGTCATCCCAATTACTTTAACATATTTCATGAATCTCAACAATATAAAGTCATCCCAATTACTTTAATGTATTTCATGAATCTCAACAATATAAAGTCATCCCAATTACTTTAACGTATTTCATGAATATCAACAATATAAAGTCATCCAAATTACTCAAACTCCCACTCCCACTCCCACTCCCACTCCCACTAAAGATTATTTCATATACTTAGTTAATATTTTTGCATGTAAAGGAACGCCATTGAAATTTTTATTTCATATAATTAGTTAATATTTTTGCATGTAAAGGAAGGCCATTGAAATTTTATAGCCTTAAGAGTCTCTTTATCATGGAGCTCAGAAATATCCTTAACTTTTTTTTTTCCAAGAAAAAAAAGCGTAATTTTATTCATCTTTCGAGATCAAAATTACATTCTGAATATTCACAACCACGTGAATGCCGAAGTCCAAAAAAAATTTGGAACCAAAAAATAGACTGCGAAGTCTTTTGAAAAATAGAATCAAGGAAAGCATATTCAAATGCATTTTCACATGAAAACTATATAGATCATTACATTTAATATTTCCACAAAAAAGAGATCATATAGATCGGCCTGTTACAGCCAGCAAGTTACCATCAAAAAATTTCCTGAACCCACTGATGGTTCACCATCTACCAAAAAAACATTGTATGTTTTTGAGGAAGATCATTAACATAATAGATTCATCCATTTACCTACTATATTCCAGCTAATTTTGACCACTGATATATCACGATAAAAAACCAGTTCCTATAAATAGAAACCTCTGTCAATATATAGCAGAAAACATACACCTGTTCACTGTTATAAAAAAAGATTTATATCCACAAAAAAGAGGAATATATTTCTGCCAGTTACAGCCTGTATAGAAACATCAAAAAATACTGAACCCACTTGGTTCATGATCTACCATAATCATTGTATGTTTTCTCAAATGAGATCACTAACAGTTTAGATTCCATCATGCGATAATATCATCAGTTCTGATAACTGATAGCTCACGATAAAAATATCAGTTCATTGTGAATAAGAAACCTCTATCAATTATATGCCGTAAACATAAACCTGTGACCATTGGCACAAAAAAACCACAGTTTCATAATATTATACCAGACTATCTAAGCCGCATCCAATATCAACCGAGATATATACATCAATAAGGTCTGACTTCAAAAATTTTCAATAAACGGCCTATGATAAAAAGTCTGAACTGTATCTTCATTAAATTCTTTCACCAGCCAAGTGCCCAATGCCAACCGGAGCCCTTCCTTGGAAGCTTTGTCCGCTTCCTGGTTGTTTTCCCTGTATACATGACGGCACGAGAAAGAGTCAAAACGAAAGAGAAGCTGCCGAATAGAAGATAAAATGTGAGCCAACCTCAAATGTCTACACTCTTGTGTCTGATTGATCCAATTTATAACATTCAAGGAGTCACCAAGAAAATTAAGAACAGTGCATCCTTTCTCCAAAGCAAACATCAACGGCATTTTGAGACTCATTAATTCTGCAAAGTTGTTTGTGCCTCCCCCTAGCCCCAAGGACATATAAAATAAATGTGATCCAGTTAGATAAAGCACTGCACCACCACCACATAAATTATTCTGGGCAGCCCCATCAAAGAACACCAACAGAAGAGATCTGTCAATTGCCAAAGTAAAAATCCTTCGTTCACGAACAGCCTTAATAGGTACTGGAAAAGATTTGTAAAAACCCACTGACAGAGCACTGATGATAGCCGGGTTGCTTGGGGCATCCTTGAAAATAGCCTTGTTACGTGCCATCCAAATTCCCCAAATCACTAGAAGAGGTAAGATTTTAATCTGCTTCAAGGGAGACCTCCACCACCAAGAATCCCAAGCTTCCCCAACAGAATCCCCTTCCCACTTACAGTTGAATCCAACCAAGGAAGTTACTTCCCTCCAAACTTCAATAATGAAGGAACATGATAAGAACAAATGCTGGGAAGTTTCCAACTCCCTTTTACATAACACACACCATCCCGGACCCTGAAAAGAACGCTTTTGAAGGATGTCCCACGTGGGAACCTTATTATTTAGAACACACCACATAAACAACTTCGAATATGCTGGGCATTTTAGCCTCCACAGTGGCCTCCACCACCAGACTATATTCCTTTGAACCACCCCTGCACTAAGAACTAAATACCCAGCCTTAGGTGAGTAAATGCCTCCTGGATCAGGTTCCCAAACAAGCGAATCATCTTGTTCAGTAAGTAAAATGTTAGCCCGAACCAGCTCCCTTAGGTAATAAACCAAAAATCCAGTTTCCCTTGCCCCCAAACCAAAGGAGATAGCCCTTCACCAGGATTGAGTCCAAGGTTCATTGACCCTGGGAACAGCTAAATGATTAAGCGTAACAACCCCTTGTTGACCTAACAGCATAATTACATCAGGAGGAAGAAGATGTTGATGAGTGCTGCCCATCCATGGATCCCTGCCTATCAAAACACTTTCCCCATTGCCCACATCCCAAGCCAAATTGTTTTCAATCAAATCAAAAGAATTAACAACTGCTTTCCAAATCACTGAACCTCCAGAGTGAGACTTCCTAGGATTTCTGACCCAATCCAATAGACTCTCACCCTGGAGATATTTCTGCTTAATCACACGAGTCCACAGGCTACTGGATTTCAATAACCTCCACCCTCCTTTTGCAGCCAAGGCTTTTGAAAAAAGAAAAATGTCCTTAAGACCCCATCCACCCAAACCTTTAGGAACAACAATCCTTTTCCAGTTGACCCAAGGTGTAGTCTGATCTTCTTTATGACCACTCCAAAGAAATCTAAAACAGACCCTCCGAATCCTTTCAAGTACCCCTTTCGGTATCCAAGATAAAGACATCCAATATACCAGAATTGCCTCCAAAACAACTTTGACTAAAACTAATCTACCTGCTCTGGATAGCCACCTGTGACTCCAAACCAATAAACGTTTCTCAACCTTCCTGATCAACCAAAACCAGTCCTGTTTTCGATACCTGTTAGTTTTTAATGAGAAGCCAAGGTATTTTAAACCTTCCTCCAAACCTGCTGAAGTAAAAGGAAAATACCTCATCAAATCTGCCTCCTCATCCTGACTTAACAAATGTGTAGTCAAAGAAGATTTACCAGCATTAATATCCATACCAGATGCTTTTGAGAAAAGGTCCAAAATCTCCTGGAGAACCCTAGATTCTCCTCTAGTACCAGAACAGAAAATCAGTATATCATCCACAAATAGTAGATGTGTAATTTTTAAATTCGGGGAAATCTAGATCCCAGTGAAGCGACCTTCCACTCTAGCTACTCTTAATGCCCTGATTAAACCTTTAGCAACTAAGAAAAAGAGAAGAGGAGATAATGGGCATCCCTGTCTAAGCCCACTCTCAGCATGAAAAAAAGGAGAGGCCGCTCCATTAATCAGGACAGAGAAAGAAACAGTAGTTATACAAGACATAACCCATCTTATAAAATTGATACCAAAACCTAGATGGGTTAGGAGCAATCTCAAATAAAGCCAACTAACTCTGTCATAGGCCTTAGAAAGATCAATTTTGAGAACAACCCCCTTTAGCCTTCTAGTTTTTAGACTGTGAAGTCCTTCCTGAGCCACCCCTATTGCCTCGTGAAACTGCCGGCCTTCAAGAAAGCCAAACTGATCGACAGAGATGTGTTCTGAAAGAATAGCTGTCAGTCTTAAGGCAATAACTTTAGAGATAATCTTATACACACAGTTGCACAAGGAGATGGGCCTAAAATCAGAGAGAGTTCTAGCATTGTCGACCTTTGGGATGAGGGCTATGAAAGTAGAATTGAAACTGGCCGGGATCCACCCTGACGACCGCGAGTCTTCAATTACCTGCAGCAGATCCATCCCCAGAATATCGAAGAGAGCCAGAAAAAAATCAATCGTCCATCCAACTGGACCAGGACATTTATCTTTCTGAAAACTGCCCATGACCA
The DNA here is from genome assembly GCA_001517045.1 of Pseudotsuga menziesii. NCBI lineage: Eukaryota > Viridiplantae > Streptophyta > Pinopsida > Pinales > Pinaceae > Pseudotsuga > Pseudotsuga menziesii. The sequence continues at coordinate 532,903 of LPNX010986172.1, forward strand.
CCTTAAGTTCTTCTTCCGAAACTTCCTTCATCAAATCCCTATTGCCTACCTCATCCACGAATCGAGGGAACATCTGAGCCAGCTTAATAACCTCTTCAGTTGAGGCCTGAAGGGGAGCTTTGAACAAATGTTGAAAATGATTCACCCCACATCTGGCCTTATCTTCAAAAGAAACATGAGAAATACCCTCCTCATCCTGCAAGCTCCAAATGGTATTAGCCACCTTACTCCCTCCTTAACTTAATATGATGGGTTTTAACTTTAACATGGCAATACTCTTTCATACTTTTTGGTAGCCAATCTCTCTAATATAATATGATATACCTTATTCATCATTCAATAAGAGCTATTCTAAAATATTTTTAATTCAACATAATGGGTTTTAACTTTAATATGGCTATACTTTCCTATATTTTTTAATAGTCAATATTTTTCTTTCTCATAGATTATCATATTTCTCAGCATAAATTTATCTTAAACCCAGGTTTAAATGAATCCAATTTCTTGAAGTGTATTTTTATTTTTAAATTCAAGAAATTTGATCTTATCAACTGATATAGCTAAGCTTAAGTTTTAATTTATTATTTTATAGGATGACATGAATTTTTACTATAATCTTGTATTTTATGAGCTGATATAAATTTTTTAATTACTTTTTATTTTGGTAATGTAATATTAAGTTAGACTTAAGATTACCTGACAACATCTCCCCAATACTTTGAGTAAAGTATCTTGCTCATATTTTACCATCATTCAATCAATAATAATAAACTATTATTACTCTTCAATAATAATAAACTATTATTAAGTTCGTCTGGGTACCATCATTCAATCAATAATACAAAAATATTATTGCACTCAGAGAGAGAGAGATTATTGTTGTAATACTGCTCACAATTTGAGTTTATAAATGTGTGAATTCTCCTACGGAAGAACTCATGTACTCTATTTGGTAATGATGCATCATAATCGTCCTTTACTTGAGAGGATGATGATATTATAGAATTTCAACATTGTAATTCTAGCAATAACTCATACACAAGATGATGATTGAACCATTTATCTTTTGGCCACAACTGAGCGATCAATTATGTACATGACAGAAATAATGGGAGTACAATCTATATATGTATTGCCACATAGAAATCCCAACATGTAATGCTATCACTTGTGTATATGACGATATCAAGATTTCCTAAATATACAAGTTCTTATTGATGGTTAGCCATAGATATTCCAAGTAACTTCGTTCACAAGGATTCTTAGATTACAATATGATGTACAAACAAAGAAACATATTTGATTCGATGTAAGTTTGGCGACCCCATTCTTGGAAAGAAATCTTATGAATTCATGCAGTCTTTGCATATTCCGTATACCACATTCTGAAATAATTCTTGTGAATTCAAGCAGTGCTTGTAGATTCCATAGGGTCCTTGGCTGTCTTAGCTCTGGCCTTCACTAGTTTGTCAAGCTCTTAAACCCCTCCACCATTTCAACTTCTTGCAAGGACCAGACAACTCATAAATTAATAACTTATAAAACTGGATTCGGCCTTCTTATAACATAAATTTATGGAGAATTTTGATTATGCAATTTCAACAAACTCGAAGTTGTTATATTAATAACTACATTAGCTTCATATTAACTTTTAAATTAACTATTAGATACACTATTAGCTTAACTCCAATGATGATACTACTATGAGCCTAACTTCAACTATGAGCTTAACAACCATAAATTAAGTGGTTGCTATATTAGTTTAACTATTAGATACAAGTAATTGACAAATTCTTTAGTTAAAAAAGCATTATCAATGTATCAAATATATACTAAGAACTGTATATTAGCTAGATTCTCAAGAGTTTATTAGGAGTTTGGAGAAATTTATTAGGAGTTCGAAGTATTTAATTAGGAGCTCGACTCTTAGATGAGTGCACATTAGCTAGACTCCTAGATGTTAAATGCAATTGGACTAAGTGTTAAGTGATTAGAGTTATTAAAGTTAAGCCTATATTTGTAGAATCATTAGAGTTAAGCTAATAGTTGTATCTAATAGTTAAGCTAATAGTTATCCAATATAAAAATGTAACTGTGATTAGAGTTGAAGTTAAGATTAATTTTAATTTTTACAATTATCACTAAAAGTGTACTTATCACATGTTAATTAAGCTATTTTTTATTTTTTTTTAATTATTAATTATTAATTTTGTACTAACACTCATAAAATCAATCTTGATAGTACACTTGTCTTATTTTCGTTTAATCTTGGACCACGCCCATACAATCAATCTGGATAGTACACTTGTCGCATTTTAGTCAATAGATAGAAAACATAGATGATAGTCCACCCTAAAATTCTAAGATATATACACCTATCCACCTAAAAAACAATATACCTAAAATGTAAAGCAATGTTTTTTTTTTTAAAAACAAAAACTAAATAAATTAAATACTAACACAACAAAATATACGGCTACACATAAACTGTAATAAATGGTATATGATGTAAAGAAAAAAACAATGTATTATTTATTTACGAAACATGGCTGTTTTTAACAATTTGTGACCCGTCATTTGTGGCTATTTGTCAATGACTAAGACGTCCTAACTGTTATTTTATAAATTGCCTGAGAATTGGACTGCTATTTCATGAATTGTATGGTGCATGGATTTCAATTTGAATGAACCTTCCACTCTTCTCTCTATATTGAATTATTTTATATTGAATTATTTTTTTACAGTATGTAAGAATTAGAAGGCCAACCCAACTATCATTTGGTCAAATGCATTGTAAGTCAGAAGATAAATAGGAAATTTGAGATGAGACTTAAACACTAATTCGTAAAATTGAGTCCCGAGTGTAGGTGACGAATTCGATTGTTGAATTTAATATTACAAAGAAGGAAGGTTAATATTAACATTTTATAAAATTTTGTTTTTTCATTGTTCATGTTTTTGGTATTTTAATATATAAATATATATATAAATAATGTTCTTAACATAGTTTATTATACTTATGTATTTAGAACTGCCTTATATAAATAAATTTATGTTTAATTTATAAAAAATTGAGATATTTACAATGATGTCTGTTAAAATGCAAAATTAATATTAATATTTAAATAAAACCCATGTTATGGCCAAAGTGTTATACACCGTTTTGGTTGGTTACTTCCATGAGCTTTGGCTTTCTATAGCGGCCAACAACTGAGATTTTTGTTATCTTCAAATTTCTTCACAGTTATGAGGGCGAGAACAATGGTGGTTGTATCATCTTTTGCTTGGCTTTGTTGATATGAAAAAGAAATTAAAACATCATTATTATTATTAAAGATACAATTTAATAATTTTAAAATAATAAGCCTTGAGCCACTCTCTAGACTGGGCCTTTTGAATATTCCTATTATTCCTCTTTGTGCAGCTATTATTCCTCTTTGTGTCACAGCTTGAATCTCGAGCTTCCTCACCATGGGGCTTCACTTCAGATCATCGGAGTGAAAAGAGAACTTGATTAATAAAAAGATAATCACAGCTCCAAACGAGACATGTAATCTGATGATGGATAGTACGGGCTCACCATTGTTCGATGTTGAGCAGGGACGTGAATTTGTTTTCCATCAGGAAAATATTGTAGGTTACAATCTGTTTTCGAAGCTTGCTGCGATTTTAAATGATTAGGTTTATACCGCTAGAGAAATCTAGAACTTAACTTGCTCATGCTACCAAAATTGAGCACGCTCTGCTTGGACGGTGACGACGGCAGCATTTGAGAGACAGGCTACTAGTTGGCAGCCACCGCCCCGGATAATCATCCCCAGTAATGTAGCAGCCACGGGCAGCCATGCCCGGTTTAAGAAATGCCTTGGTGGTAGCAGATTCAGCCAGAAGGTTAGATAAGCCCTCGTTTCTGAAATTGGGTTCTGCATGAATTCCAAATCCTTGAAGAAGCTGTGTGTTGGAAGATCCCCTAGGTCGGGACTGGAGTAAGGCCCGGGGTATTCCTGCTTGATTCTACTCAGATCGAACTGCGGGGTATTGCTAATTGCTGCGTTGAGAGCAATGTTTCGGGGTAAACCCGCTTGGCCCGGCTGTTTGGGTGGAGCAACGGACCATCTGCATAAATCAGGCAATGCATGAGTGTTGCTGCTTTGAAGACGATCATCTAAATTGTAAAGAAAATGTGCCTGCTGCTGCTGGGGATTCAAGTGAATGTCTTCCGGAATTCCCATCCCTGCAAAGGAACTTCCTGTTGAATTTTTAAGTTGATCATCAGAAGGTTCAACAAGCTCTTCCCTCAACGCCCTTTTCCCCATCGCGAGAGCTCAACGCCGCGTTTGTAAACAAAGTGAGAAATACGAACAGTGGTTCGTTTCCACTTCAGGTGCCAGCTGGTTAAACCCTTCGCACTCCGTTTCGTTAATTCAAGTAACGCACTCTGTTTAGTTAATCCAAAACCCTTCACACTCCACTCCCATGACTAGAGCAAATCATGCCATCCAATTTGGTACACGGACGAAGAATATCCGATTTCCTTCAATTTAGACTAGATAAACCTAATTACTAATTACTGATTAAAAGCATGCTATTTTATATAGAGGAAAAGCTAATACTATAATTACGCCTATCCACATAATAATTTCCCTAATTGTTGAAGAGAATGATTTGGATCAATACATCCATAAAAAATTCCAGAACCAGAGAGAGATGAGGCTAAGGCTCGGTCATTTTTTTCAGAAAGTTTGGTTTCTACAATACAACACAATAGACAGAATATGGGTCTCATATCCATTAATCATAAGATCAATGCTAACGGATATAGAAAGGAATTTCCAAAAGAATATTCGAGGAAGAATGTGTTAAAGGCCATCATACTACTAACACACCAGTCCAATTGTCATGACCCGGGCCAAATGCAAAATGTCAACTGTTCAAATCAAATGTTAATGTAGAGAGCTCATGTGCCTGAGAGCGTCTCGTTGTCAAAATATTAGCTTTGTGCATGAGGTTTCATCTTCGATTTTATTTGTATCGTGCTGATCAAAATGAAAGAGCTCTCATTCATCTTTATGGAGTATTATCAGGCATAAAAGAAATCTAATAATGGTTGTGGTTCCAAATACTATTGGATGGATCACAGTCAAAGAATATTTCACTTTTGTATTTAGGGAGGTTTTTGACAGGCTTTAAAATAAGGAGTATAGCAGAGATAGAAAATCAACATTCCAGAATAAAGTTTTTGAGATCTTTGAATGAATATATGCAATGCCTCTAACTATTGACATTGGGATGTTTTTTTTAAAACAAGTATTCATTGTGAATTAAAAGTAGTTTGTAGTCTTTGTGATTCTATAGGTTTATATGGAGACAAAGATTCCATTCAAAGAAATAGAGCATTCAGTGGAAGACTATTTTTAAAGGCAGAGTAACATGAATGTGAAAGGCTAGATGTTTCAAGCTATTGTCTTGATGGTTAAGTTGTTTTTTTTCCAAAACCTATGATATTTGAATTTTCAGTCTTTTAATTACTTTTCATTTAGTTTTATTATTTGATAAATTAGGCCACATGTTTTTCTCTATATTCTTTTTTGTTTTAGCAGACTTGTTGGTGTAGTGTTAGGTTAAACACACATTGATCTCATCAATGTTATTTGGATGACCCTCCTTTATTCTAACCAATAAACTGTAATCAAATATATCAAAATTCCACTTTAAAGCCACACCAAAATACATTTAAATTTTTTAGTTATTTTAAATTATTTTATAAGTAATTAAAAATGAAATAAAATAGAAAGGCTACAATCCTTCTCTGGGCGCAAAAACAATTGCTTGTTTTTTTTTTCCTTAAGTTTATAAATTGATAACAATTTATAGTAAACAAGTCTATAAATTGATAGCAATTTATAAAAAACAATCGCTTGTTTAATACTTGTGAAAATAAATGCAAATTCTTTTTTCTTTTTGAGTGAACAAGATCCAAGTTTCCATGTTTCCATATTTAAGGGTATGAGTTGTGCAATAACCAGCTCCAAATTTAATAACACAAGCTCCGTCTGCTATTTCTGGATCGAGAATGAAGACAGAGAATTCGGTAGTCAAAGTTTCGCTGGAATGCAAGGTATCCAATGAACATGTGGCAGTCAAAAGAATTTACCAAGGTATCCAATGCAATTAGTTCGAGATTGTTTTTTAGATTTTTGATAGGATTTAACTCCTATAATCTAGTAATCACTCTTAATAATTCCCTTTTATTTTAAGATGTTCATTTTTCAATCTAGGGGTTCCAGCCTAAGGCCGTGAGATTGTAAAGTGTGAAGCGTGAATATGTTGAAAGTATGAAGATATTTACTTTCTAATTTTTATTAGAAACTTGTTATTTGAATATGAAATTTCGTTTTCCATGAGTTAAGTTTTAGTTATTTTTTTGAATGTTGGACAGTTATGTTTAAACTAATCTTTGTTATGACTTTTTGAGCAATAATGTTTAAATTGGTCTTAGCATTTTTTATATAATAATAAGAAGAAAAAAAATGCTAAATATAAATCTATACAACACTTCAACAACAAAATTATATTATCTTATTAGAAAAGTTATTAGCAATGGAGTTACTAATTATGCTTTACAAATAATATCCAATTGAATTAAAATAGTTATTAACAATGAAGTCACTAATTATGTTTTACAAATAATATCCAATTAAATTAAAACGAATCATTAATAACAAAAATACAAGACAACTAAATTGATCCATAACCGATCAATTACAAAATATAACTATTTAAGAAAATAAAATAAAAGAATATCTTTAATCAAACAAACATTATATATGTTTTGCACTTCCAAATATCCTTCTAATATTTTCTTTATACCCAACACAATACAAATATCCAACCTTCCGCAATTCACATTGGATATAAAAATGTAAATCATGATAAATACATAAATTTTATTCTAACTAATAACTATCCAAAAACTGTTTCAAGTACAAATCATGCATTAAAAACAAATTATTAAGTTCGTTGCATCATCATTTGGGGAGGGAAACAAGAAAGATATTCATAATATATTAGTATTGAAAAGAAATATTGTACATGATGATTACTAGTACGGAAGGCTTATCTTTTTATCTTGTGGCTAATGTGGATCATAGATGGATGGAAAACAATGTGTCATCAGTGGTCAAATTTGAACGGTTTGTCTTAATTTTTTTTGGAAGGGCATGCAACTATCCAACCCTCAAGGATGAAAGGTTATAAAAATAATTGCACTTCAATTGAAAATTGTAAATTAAGTTGACCCTTCAATAAAAAAAAAGTGAAAATAAAATAATCCCTTCAAAATATTTATAATTTTAAAATATCAAATAGAAACTACATCAAAACATTGTAAAATTTCATTAAAATTAATCAGTAAACAAATATCTCTCGAATTCCACTAACAAATTAATAAGAAAACATATTTTTCTTCCATTTATTTGATATTCTTCAAAAACATTTGGGATTACATCATTGAAAACATGAATTTAGCCCAATGGAAGAGGCTTTCTAGCTTTCATTTCTTTCCATACATCATAAATGCTATTCCAATCTTCCTCATTTAAATCATGAGGTGCACTAAGAGAGAGAAACATTAGCATATCCAATGTCTCCAGTGAAAGTCTCGATTAATCATCATTTTTTATCCTCTTTAATTTTGAAAATCCTCTTTCACACACTGCTGTACTTGCCAGAATAACAAGAATAGCTTGCCATAAGCGCATCAAATAGGGAAATCCTTCAAACCATTCAGGTTCATCTCCACAAAGATCCCAAGCTCCAAACATCTATTTTTTTGGGTATGATCTATAAATAGTACAAATGAATTCATCCATTTCACCCAAACATTTAGCAATATCTACAATAGGTGACTCCCCAATACTAAATTTTTCACATAAACATTGCAACCACCTTTTTGTTTGAGAGTCTCTATCATTCACTTCTTCATAATAATGTCGAGGACTGAAAAACTTAGCAGCATTGAATTAGGCAAATTTGTGAACCTCCTATCTAGACGTAATTTTGTTGATGATGTGTTTGGTATATATACACAACTAAATTACCAAATAAAAGTTTATATACAATCCGGCTCTGACAAGTCAAGAAATAGAAGTGAAGTATGTAATGGGCACGGCGCCGAGGTCCTGGGAGCTTGGAAACTTAGATTTATTCATTTGGGGCATGGTGAGGTATAGACATAGCTATTAGCAAAGAGAATAGCTGATGTATGTTCTATCACCAAAATACAGTTTTGGACCTGGAGCTACTCGTGTTTCTAAAAACCAAAATGATACGTAAGAGTAAACAAAAATAAAACCTTTTGTATATGATCCTTCAGAAGTTATCATGTATGCAAATGTTATTTACTGCCAAAAGTGTATATGCATATGAAACCTATATCTTGCTACCATTCCTTTTTGTTGATTTCGGTCCTTTAAAAAACATTCTATAGCTCAAAAGGATATGATCTACCTTCATTTCTTTTGTTGGCATCCCTAAAGAATTATTCCTGCACCAACTCTGCCTGTTTGGTTTGGGACTATTGCTGAGTCTTCTGCAGCGTGCTATATTCCACTGCTAACTGCTCGTACTATGCTTTCATCATGATGGCTCTTCCCTTGAGCTCCTTTGTTATGTGTTGTATCAGTTTTGCTAAATCTAGGCAATCCCGGTACCACCAAGCTTAGCAGCCTGTAAGGCAAGCCTATAAGCCATGCCAAGTAGCTCAACCGAGCAGCCCAGCATCCAAGCTAGCGTAGCAGAGTAGCAAAGCCGAGGGTACTGTAAGGCCATCTCCTCTATCTCAAAAAAATAAATAATATAAGGAGGTAAAAATAATACACCGGCAAAGAAGTTAGGCTAATATGTATTAATCCCTCTGGATAATTACTATATTCATGGGAACATTTTCACATGAGAAACAATGAGGGCGTAATGCATTTATAAACAGTTATATGCAAATAGTATAATCTAGGTAGGATTGTTCTCAATGAGCCATAAGGATTCATGGCTCCATAATCCATTGTATGGAAGATATGTAGAAACGGGCACAATAGATATGTGTTTCATGCAGTTAAAACAAATCTCATACACTTAAAACAAACTCCATAGATTCTGGCAAAACAAATTCCATAGATTTTGGCAGAGAAACAATATTAAGAGAGAAACTACATTATAGAAAAATACCTGAGCTAAAAAAAAGTCGGAGACTCTGAAAGTTGAGGCAATCAGTTGGCTCGTGAAGCTCATGAATTGCTCAAGCAGCTGTTTTACAAAATCTTAAAAAAAAAATGTATGAGAAAGTGTCTTTAAATAGATATTTTAGCCCCGTGTATGTAACTTTTAGTGGGAAATTAAAATTTATTAACACAAGTTACAACTGCACAGGGCTCTATGAGTCTATGGATTCATGAAATCCTAATTCCTGAACTTTGAAGGTGATGGGAAAATTGCAATTTGCAATGGCACAATGCATTGTGCTTGCCGTAATGGACTTAATTACAGTTACTGTATCAAATGAGCCGCCGTCGTCAAATCTTTCCGAATCTAGGCTGAGTGAAGGCCACTTGACTTCACGAATCACCTATGCTGCTATGCATAAATGCCATCTGACAGATTTAATAGATTTCAATTTCCAAGTTCCAGCCGTCCAGCTACCAGAGAAACGAAATCGCGGATTCCCGAATAAATACATCAATAAATGGGGGATTATTATTGGGCAAATTGAGATGACCATTGACCACCATAGTGACCAGTTGGTGCTGGCATAAATTGATCTCGGTAGATTCACATTGCACAGTCTCTACGTACATTTGAAAATTATTTTGATGGGCAAATTAAAAACTCACCCTTCCTTTCAAATATTGAAATTAAATTACCCCTTCATTGTGGATGGGTAAAAAGAAAATTTTAAATTTTTTTTGACGGGTAAATTTTTTTTTATACTTCTAGGACGGGCTAAACCCCTTTGAAAGGGCTGGGATGGGTTCAAATTTGACCGCTGTGTGCCATTTAGATCCAACTCAAGGTAAAAAAGATATGTTAGGGACAATGGCGCTTTGAAAAAGGGAAAACAGTACAAATTCAATGTGAGTCTATTCAATGAATTACTCCATCGTATCTTTCCTTTTATGGTCTCTTTCCCCTTCTCCTAGTAAATGACACTTATATGAAGTAAAAATGGTTAAGCCAATTGGGAGTGTAGGAGGTTAGGATTTCACATGTGTATATAACCCATGTCCTTTTCTTAGGATCATGCACTTAATGAATTGTTATTATTTAAAAAAATGAAACTTACTTGTAGATTTCATGAAGGCAAGTCATACGCAGTTCATGATTTTCTTAAATAAAATTCATGGTCAAGTTAATGAAGGAGAAAAATATATGAATGTTCACATATGATGATCTCGCATAATACAACTAGCCCCTTAGTCCTCCGTATTTCGCATATCTACGTTGACACTTGGACTTACATCTTTAGTTGGTTTATTGCAGCCATCTCCACGTGTGCTTATACGATATATCGTCATATAGAAGTTTACCTTGTTCCTATATTTTCCTGGTTCTCTCTATGAACTATAATTTCTCCTAGAAAAAGCTCTGCCATAGGCGGGTATCCACAGCTTTCCATGGTTGGACCTGGGACTCTCTATACATCTATAATAACACATGTATAGATGTATGCTAGTGATATTCAACGAAATAAAGCTATAACAAGTTTGTTTGATGGCTAAGGGATTTTATTAGGGATATTTGATAATATTTTTTTTTGGAAGCTTTTCTAAAACATGTATAAACTTTTGTATTAGGTTTGTATTTGTGTCTTAATAGCTTTAACATGCCTCTCTATTCTTTTGGCAGGGTTTTTTCAAAATATTTAGATTCAACCATTTTTACCTATGTCTAGTGTTTTTTTTCATATTTTTAAAACAAATTTTTTCTTCACCAAATCTGTAAGGAGTTTGACCTTGAAATTGAAGACATGGAAATTCTTAGTTCACTCTCAAAACATCAAATCTTTCTAGAAAACACAGTCTCATCATTTGAACATTATAAATATCATCACAGTTAGAGTGAACTCTTTGAGTTAATTCATATGAAAAATCACTAAAGCCCCCTTTATGATTTTAAGTAATTTAGCTGTCCCCCCTTGTTGTGATGTTCTGTCCAATTGTTGCACAATTGTTGCAGGTCCAAATTTAACTTATTATGTGGCGATGCATTTTTTCACTTTTAATGCTATCTCAATATTACATAAATAAGTGCATACATTATTTTGTCAGATATTGTGGATTCTCATATCAAGGTTGAACATGGATCGATAGAAATTACATGAAGGATGTGATTGAACGGGTGTTATCCTTTGATTATAAAAAGTATATATCCCCCTCTTCTCTTATAAAGATTGGGTTATCGAATGACGCATTAAGTTTTACGGTCCTTCTCCTTGCACCAACTACATGATTTATCCTACAAATTTTATAAGATTTTCCTCTAACTATTTTTCCACGTTATATTTATTTTTCGAATATTTTTGTTTATATAAAACCAAACCAATAATATAAAAAATCTTCTAAATCTATGACACCAACTATGAGTGTTATTATAACTGAATGGAGCTACTACAATTATAAATAGAAAATAAACAATATGTAAAGAAACAAATAAGGGTTTTACACACCTGGTATTGGTTGAACTTGTATATTTGACCAATGAAGGAAGATACCTACAGTAAACACAAAAAAATAAGTAGAAAATCCTTATTTCTACATAATGAAACACAAATCCTAAAAATCCTTGACTAAGTCTTAAGTCAAAGTCAATAATAAAGTCATCAGGTTTTTATTATATAAAAGTGTACTTTTTACAAATAACATTACAAAATCATGAACATAAGCACAAATAATTTATGTACTCTAATTCTTTCATTTGGGGTATTGGGACGCTTCAGCATGGTATTATAGTGGGTCGATTTTGCTTTTGTTTTGTATTGTTAAAATAAGTGGGAAACCAAAAAATAAAAATAAGGTATTATAATTTAACATTTTTTGAAAAGTATTAAGAAGAAATTTTAGAAACCACGTGCATATTTGTATTTAATCAGATAATATTTGGTTTCAAACAACAACCTTATGAATTGGAAGTTGAATGACAAAGATATTAAAGTTTGAAAATATGTTATTTTGAGTGTGTTTGGAAATTAGGGTTATGATACTAAGAATATTACATATCTTGATACTACTAAAAGATAAATGATTTCATAAAAACAAATTACTAAAATATAGAGATTGAATGACCAAGCTATTCAGGATTGGAAAGCTATTAATTTTTAGGGTATTTCTACTACAATCAAAGATACAAATTCATGGTTGTCAAGGATTAAAAACTATCAATTTTTACAGTATATCTACTGTAACGTCCTCGATCCTCCGACCGACGAAGAGGACGCTACCAATCTCTGCTATCTACCTGGGATGCCAACCCCATGAACATACACATAAAAATTGAAATGCTTTGAACTAAAACATGCATACATTATCACCATACAACGGAAGCAAAACCATACATTCAAGCATTAAGCATGTTCATTGTAATTCAATATCAAATGTAATTGCAGGGAATTAAACACAAGAATACTTATCTTATGAAGAAGAATGCCCCACAACCAGCTATGTCACTACAACGTTCCACTGAACCATAGGCCAGTGTGCTCCTTAATCTCTCAGCAACACTGCCACGCCCGAGCTGGTAATGATTCCCCAAGGAATAAGGAAACTAGGCAGGCTCACACATAGCCAGACATATGTCAAGTCTCAGTCAAGCCCACACAGTTGGGTTTATCAGACCAAGAGTACACAACAACACATAACCAAGCCAACAAGTTGGGTTTATCAGGTTATCAGGAGATGGAAGCACTGTCTGCTAAGCTAGTGGGCTCACTGAAGAGCTAAGGATACCTTCACAAGAACTAGCTTGACTCCTAAGACATCCACACACACCCAACACAAGGAATCATTCCCTTCTTTGTTGTACAATCCCTCATGACATGACTTCCCTTCCAGTGCTATTCAGGGGGTGTAGAGAAGAGAATCAACCCTCTAGCTCTGTCTATGAGGCTCCTTCTAAACACTAGGTTTTTCAAGCAGACTCCTTTCCAATCCTACACAATCCAAAGACCAATTGCATACACAGTAATGTACACCATTTATGGGTAGAGGAGAACACTTCAGCAATAGAATTAATTTCCATGGAGGGTAAGATCAACCCACTAACAACAAAACGTATCCCAAGGGCGTTTTGGCCCTAACGTGGCCAAAACCGAATACCATACACAATAATTACAATGCTAAGAAACACAAAAACGATTTTCATCTTGACAACCATTGGGGAAATGCAACAAAAAACATTGGGGAAGAAACCCTTTATATTGATTTCAATTTGAATGAATTGTATGGTGAATGGATTTCAATTTGAATTTGAATGAATTGTATGGTGCATGGATTTTTCTTATATTGAATTATTTTTTGTATATAAGAATCAGAAGGCCAGCCCAACTATCATTTGGTCAAATGCATTGTAAGTCAGAATATAAATAGGAAATTTGAGATGAGACTTGAGCACTAATTCTTAAAATTGAGTGCCGAGTGTAGGTGACGAATTCGATTGTTGAATTTAATATTACAAAGAAGGATGGAAAAGAAAGAAGGTTAATATTAACATTTTATAAAATTTTGTTTTTTCATTGTTTATTTTTTTGGTATTTTAATATATATAAAAATAATGTTTTTAGCATAGTTTATTATACTTATGTATTTAGAACTGCTTTATATAAATAAATTTATGTTTAATTTATAGAAAATTAGATATTTACAATGATCTCTGTTAAAATGCAAAATTAATATTAATATTAATATTTAAATAAAACCCATGTTATGGCCAAAGTGTTATACACCGTTTTGGTTGGTTACTTCCTTGAGCTTTGGCTTTCTACAGCGGCGAACAACTGATATGAAAAAGAACAATGGCGAGAACAATGGTGGTTGTATTATCTTCTCCTACGTGTTGCTTGGCTTTGTTGATATGAAAAAGAAATTAAAACATCATTATTATTATTAAAGATACAATTTAATAATTTTAAAATAATAAGCCTTGAGCCACTATCTAGACTGGGCCTTTTAAATATTGCTTCAGCTGAGTGCAGCTATTATTCCTCTTTGTGTCACAGCTCGAATCTCGAGCTTCCTTACCATGGGGCTTCAGATCATCGGAAAGAAAAGAGAACTTGACTAATAAAAAGATAATCACAGCTCCAAACGAGACATGTAATCTGATGATGGATAGTACGGGCTCACCATTGTTCGATGTTGAGCAGGGACGTGAATTTGTTTTCCATCAGGAAAATATTGTAGGTTACAATCTGTTTTCGAAGCTTGCTGCGATTTTAAATGATTAGGTTTATACCGCCAGAGAAATCTAGAACTTAGCTTGCTCATGCTACCGAAATTAAGCACGCTCTGCTTGGACAGTGACGACGGCAGCATCTGAGAAACAGGCTACTAGTTGGCAGCCACCGCCCCGGATAATCATCCCCAGTAATGTGGCAGCCACGGGCAGCCATGCCCGGTTTAAGAAATGCCTTGGTGGTAGCAGATTCAGCCAGAAGGTTAGAAAAGCCCTCGTTTTTGAAATTAGGTTATGCATGAATTCCAAATCCTTGAAGAAGCTGTGTGTTGGAAGACCCCCAAGGTCGGGACTGGAGTAAGGCCCGGGGTATTCCTGCTTGATTCTACTCAGATCGAACTGCGGGGTACTGCTAATTGCTGCGTTGAGAGCAATGTTTCGGGGTAAACCCGCTTGGCCCGACTGTTTGGGTGGAGCAACGGACCATCTGCATAAATCAGGCAATGCATGAGTGTTGCTGATTTGAAGACGATCATCTAAATTGTAAAGAAAAGGTGCCTGCTGCTGCTGGGGATTCAAGTGAATATCTTCGGCACCTTGGAAGGATGCCCTATTCCGGAATTCCCATCCCTGCAAAGGAACTTCCTGTTGAATTTTTAAGTTGATCATCAGAAGGTTCAACAACCTCTTCCCTCAACGCCTTTTTCCCCATCGCGAGAGCTCAACGCCGCGCTTGTAAACAAAGCGAGAAATACGAACAGCGGTTCGTTTCCACTTCAGGAAACCCTTCGACTCCGTTTCGTTAATTCAAGTAACGCACTCTGTTTAGTTAATCCAAAATCCCTCACACTCCACTCCCATGAGTAGAGCAAATCAGCCCATCCAATTTGGTACACTGTACCGGAAGAAGAATATTCGATTTCCATCAATTTAGATCAGTTAAACCTAATTACTTAAAAGCATGCTATCTTATGTAGAGGAAAAGTTAATACTATAATTACGCCTATCCACATAATAATTTCCCTAATCTTTGAAGAGAATGATTTGGATCAATACATTAATCAAGAAGTTCCAGAACCAGAGAGATGAGGCTAAGGCTCGTTCATTTTTGTTTAGAAAGTTTGGTTTCTACAATACAACACAATAGACAGAATATGGGTCTCATATCCATTAATCATAAGATCAATGCCAACGGATATAAAAAGGAATTTCCAAAAGAATATTCGAGGAAGAATGTGTTAAAGGCCATCATACTACTAACACACCAGTCCAATTGTCATGACCCGGGCCAAATGCAAAATGTCAACTGTTCAAATCAAATGTTAATGTAGAGAGCTCATGTGCCTGAGAGCGTCTCGTTGTCAAAATATTAGCTTTGTGCATGAGGTTTCATCTTCGATTTTATTTGTATTGTGCTAATCAAAATGAAAGAGCTCTCATTCATCTTTATGGAGTATTATCAGGCATAAAAGAAATCTAATAATGGTTGTGTTCCAAATAATATTGGATGGATCACAGTCAAAGAATATTTCACTTTTGTATTTAGGGAGGTTTTTGACAGGCTTTAAAATAAGGAGTATAGCAGAAATAGAAAATCAACATTCCAGAATAAAGTTTTTGAGATCTTTGAATGAATATATGCAATGCCTCTAACTATTGACATTGGGATGTATTTTTTAAAACAAGTATTCATTGTGAATTAAAAGTAGTTTGTAGTCTTTGTGATTCTATAGGTTTATATGGTTAAGAGGAGACAGAGATTCCATTCAAAGAAATAGAGCATTCAGTGGAAGACTATTTTTAAAGGTAGAGCAACAGGAATGTGAAATACTAGATGTTTCAAGCTATTGTCTTGATGGTTAAGTTGTTTTTTTCCAAAACTTATGATATTTGAATTTTCAGTGTTTTTCTGTTTATTGTGAGACTTTTTTTTAATTATTATCTTGAGTTTACAAATTGATAGCAATTTATAGACCAGCATAGATCTATCTTAAACCTGGATCTAGAAAGCACCGAGAGGGATCCAATTTCTTTAGGTGTAAGCTATTTCTATCTTAATTTTTTAAATGTTTATAAAAAATTACATCTCAAACATTTTGATTCCTTTAGTGTTTGGTAAATTCTGGTTTAAAGTGGATTTTTTAATTACTTTTCATTTAGTTTTATTATCGAGTTTTTATTATTTGATCAATTAGGCCACATGTTTTTCTCCATATTCTTTTTTGTTTTAGGAGACTTGTTGGTGTAGTGTTAGGTTAAACACACATTGAAAACAGTAAAGGCATGCCACGTGGAAAGCTGAAGGTGTGTTTAAGTCTTCCTGTATATGTATATGTTGATGAAAACTCTTATCAAGATCAACTGTTACAGCATTAAATTTTCCTTTAATATTTTATTTATATAAATTTGCCTGCTTTTCTTCAAGTGTAAAAACTCCCTGGATTTTATTAACAAATAAATAAACCTATTTAGATCACCAAATTCCCCACACTTAAAAATTGGAGACTGAACATGTTTATAATTCCACTTAAGTCAATATAAAATATTTTATAAAAATAAAATAATATATATATCATTTTCCATAAAGTATTTTTATAAAAATAGTATAAACCCTTCGAATCTTATTATTCTTTAGTCCTTGTCCATTTTATTGTGGGTAATAATAATAGGAGCAAAATGAATGCTTAACTCGAGTTTGACCAATAAATGTGTGAAATTTTGGAGGGTTTTCCATTAGTCAAATAAAATATTATATAAAAATAAAATAATATATATATCGTTTTCCATAAAGTATTTTTATAAAAATAGTATAAACCTTTGGAATCTTATTATTCTTTAGTCTTTGTCTTTTTTTTTATTGTGGGTAATAATAATAGGAGCAAAATGAATGCTTAACTCGAGTTTAACGCAGAAATGTGTGAAATTTTGGAGGGCTTTCCGTCAGTCAAAACCCTAACCCTACCACTGTACCCTTCGTGGTGACCTGCAAAATAACAAATAAACTCAGCAGTATTAGGTGTTGAACCCAAGGGCAGTACAAATTGATTGAAAAAAAAATTAGAACCTTAACATGTTTAAATAATTCCTACCCACCCAAACTGAAATAGTATATAAAATAATATTAAAAAATGTAATTAAAACATTATATTCTTCACATAATTGGTCATTATTCAAAAGTAATCATGAAAAATCCAGAACGCCATTAGAAATGATCTTGCACCTAGTTAGAAAATGATCTCGCACCTAATTAGAAATAGTTTATTACTAGCATATCCCCAAAGCTGGTAAATGAAACACTGAAGGAAACTTCTATATGTTGCAAAATTCAGAGAAAGTTGTATGTAGATAATAAAGTTTTTTTATGAAAACATAAAAGAATTAAGCAAAGCTTACCATATCAAGAATTGCCAATGAGCTATTTGCGTTTGATCTAACCAGGACTTTGAGATTACAGAGAGCTAGCAACCAGTTTGAGATTATGATAGGAATTCAAACAACCTTTGTCTTTGTATATGAAAAATCATGTAGAATGCCATAAAACAAATGGAAGGATTTTTTTAAGGTATACATAGGGTTAAGTTTGCCACCAATTAGTTAGGAAAGAACAAATTTGCAGGTGATTCTCCACTTGAGTCATGAAATTTCATCCTATTTTACTCGTAAGAGTATATGACATTTTAGTTAAGCACATACTAATCTGTTGCGCTTGTTGTCTGTATCCAATTCAAATATAAACACTAGGGAACGTAGATGGGAGCAGGTGGAATTTGAGTTTGTTGGCATGGATTTTTGAAGTGTTGTTTACTGATCTTCCTTATGCTTCAGCCACCGCCTCTGGTTTCGGCGAGGAGTATGCTTAGGTCTTTACAGTATTATCAATTGCTAGTAATGAAACACATTAGGCTATTATTTACATCTTAACCCTAATCACACGGTACATCACCATTCCTTGCATAAGATATATCCCACCATCATCATTGAGCCAAACTAAATGAGATTAAAAGTATTGTACGTAATATATCTCACCACAAAGTTGAGGATCAAGTGTGCTATGCAACTTAAAACCTCCCTTGCATGGTCTGCGTGCCCTTTAGGTTTAGTGGAGTGCCACATGACTTCTAGATTGATCCTTGTAAGTGGATCTTTGGACCTAAGTCCCTTTGCACAATTGTTTTTTTCCATAGAAGAAGATCATGGTACCCAAATTGATGCTCAAGGGTCATGGTTTTTGACGTGAACCCCTTTGTCCAAACAAGTGGCCTTATTTTCCATTTGATTTTCCTTCTTATTATTGCAATGATGTATATGGAAGATCTTTACCTATTCTCTATTGTCTAATAGCTAGATAATCCTTTGGATTATTTTGTTCAGTCTCACCCCTCCTTTTACTTTTCTTTTATGACCAGGTTCACTCCCACAAGTGAATCCCTAAAGATCATAAATGACCAATAATCTTCGGTATAGAGCATATGCCTTTACTTCATTGTTTAATGTTATCCATACTCCCAAGTATTCAACTTTTGTATTTCCTCTACTATCACAAAGTACCTTGCACCTGTCATGCTAGTTTTTGTTGCTTTTAATCCATTTTAGATAATATTGAAATCCCCCTATTCACATTTCACTTTAGAATATTTAGATCACCCCATTTTTTTTTGCATCAAAGAATAAAATATGTTTTAAGTGAGAGTAATCACGACGTCTTCATCATAGCCTTGGTCATGACACCTTGAAATTTTTAGATCAACTCATTTTTGTTTGCATCAAAGAAGAAAATATGGTTAGGGTTGAAATTTTTAGATCAACCCATTTTTGTTTACATCTCCTTGCTTAGTTATCGTATGTAAAGTAGGTATGTATTAAATTCCTTATTTACTTGTACAAATAAACTCCAATTAAAATCATAACCATTTTCTAAGTAGAGACATGAATAAATGAACTACAAGTGTATATTAGAGTTTATTCATATTTTTTATTTATTTGTGCATTCAACTTGAGTTTGTCTAATAACAACTATATAAATGTACTACAGCGGGTTCAATATAATATTGTTTAAACCAAATTCATTTACAAAATTTACTTTACATATTTTAATTGTTGTTTTCGTGGATGCTAATTAGGTATAGGTAAATGCCTATTGGTATCTATGTTAAACAATGTAAACAACTCACATATTTTTATTGTTGTTTTCATGGATGCTAATTAGGTATAGATAAATGGCTATTGGTATCTACGTTAAACAATATAAACAACTCTTACAACGTTAAAAGATTAAAAGAAACAATATAATGATATTTACTAGCACATACACACAAAAGATTATATGCAATAACTTAATTATAATCAAATTATAATTTTTTCATAATATTATAAATCTTATTTTTTATTATGAATTTAATTTATCTGTTTCTAGATATATCCAACAATTTTAAGTTTTTCTTTATATATATTTTTAGATATTTTCCAATGATGTCCATTAACCTACCCTCTTTTTTTATATTATTAGAATTTGGACAATTTTAAGTTTTTCTTTATATATTTTTAGATATTTTCCAATGATGTCCATTAACCTATCCTCTTTTTTTTCATTATTCGAATTTGGACATGTTTGGTGAGATTCAAAATGTTATGAATTCCATATTAATGATCCACATTTAAGGAGTGTATAAATAAATTATTTATTGTTTCTCTTTATAAATTTGAAATATTTTTATTTATTTAGTAGATAGATCCATAGATTTATGGAATGTTGCTTGATTGTAACATAAGAACTACAAAAACTAACAATCCATTGTCATTTGGATGAGAGAAGAATAATTTTCATGATTACTTTTGAAATGCGGATAATGTAATGGCCAATCATGTGAGAAATATAATGTCTTTAAAATATTGTATCAAAACTTCAAATTGTCTTTATTGTTGTATATGTCCACATCTCTTTGCTTAACTTGCAACACGGCGTTCTTTTATTGCAGCCCTAGGTACATTTTCATTTATATCGAAGAAGAAAACATGTTTTAAGTGAGCGTAATTATGACATCTTCATCATAATCATAGCCTTGATCACGACACCTTGAAAATTTAAGATCACCCCATTTATGTTTGCATCAAAGGAGAAAATAAATTTTAAGTGAAGGTTATCACAAACTCTTCATCACATCCTTGATCATTTTTGTTTGCATCAGAGAATAAAAATATTTAAGTGAGACTAATCACTACTTCCTCATCATAGCCTTGATCACAACACATTGAATTTTTTAAATCACCCCCATTTTTGTTTGTATAAAAAAAATAAATATGTTTTAAGTAAGACTAATCATAACATCTTCATCAGCCTATTGATTACCACACCTTTTCAATTATACTTTAATTATTATGAATATCACTTTGTCAGTATTACACATCTAGGCCACCCATTAAGGAATTAACATATCGTGGTACCCTCAGCTTGGGACCATAAATGAATATCACCGATTAGTGTCTAAGAAAGACGGCTATCATATGGTATCATGGTTACACCACTATTAATATCCTTTAGTCCTTGTATATATGGATTAGATCGTAATAGAGTGAATGCCACATATAGGGTCCCTTTTCATTAAAGATAAGTCACAATGTGCTCCTACCAACAAGAGTTTTGTAAAATACATACGTAAATTAAGAATCAGTTTCTTGTAGGGATCCATCACTACGATATATAGTTAATTCCATTTAATCATTGCTCATGTGATTACTTTTTCTTAATGTTTTCCTTTCGACTTACTCAATTTGTTTAAAGATCTCATGTTAATCCCTTTGGCATCTTAAAGATTCTAGGTCATCCTTTGAACTATTTCGTGTTTAATTTATACCCACACCCTTCATATCAAAATTAAGAAATGTTAATATTGAGTGACGCTACCAATTTGTTATCATTATCTTATTCTAATTGCTATGGTCTCATAAAAGTGGCATTAACATATATATATAGTCTAACCCTAATATTATTGAGCCTATTATCTACTTTTAGTGTGTATATATACACACCATGATGTGTCCAGAACATCAAATATAAATATATTACAATTTTCAATTACTTTAGTACACATCCGACAGTCGGATTAAGTAGTACTAACTTGGCATGGCCAGATCATTCATACGTTATCAATTTCTAAGTCGATATACCTTCTCTTTAAATTTAATTTTGTTTAGTCTATTAAAATTTCCATGACCATATATATATAAGTAATTAAATATTGGTATTAACCCTAATCTACATACTTTGTCCACATCTCAATTTTTTATGCTTAAATGACTTAATTTTCAACTAAAAAATCTAATGCACAACTTACTTCAATTTGGATTATTCACATAAGTTTGCTTTTGCTTGCCTTGTCGTTAAAATTTTTACTAAATTGACCCCTAGGGTAATGCTTTCTCTCTTGTTTGATTCTTAGAGCACTTGGATCATATGGTATGCCTTGTTACTAAGCCTAGGGTGGCATGCATTGAATAGAGGAGACTTCATGATATATGGTTCACGAGTTGAACACTCCTCTTTGCACATCTTTCTAAGAGATCTACCCTTCCAAGTGGTGTTTTGGATCCACGTGTTAATGTGCATATAATAACTTGTAAAACCCAATATGACTCTCAGATGTCGTAGTGTCTAGCTCTAGCTTCTTAGATACCATCATTGTGCTTGAATCTCATACCATATAAAGTTTGTACATACACTTATGCTCACACTCTAAAACACTGCATATTTGACTGATTGCATAATTTTTGCACTTGAGGGCATTGTCCACCAAATGCTTCGCCCCAATTTTCTATGATAAATCAAACTCTGAATCAACTATCTTCATTGTAGCTTCACAAACTCCAAATGCTCACAGTCAATGAAAGAAAGAGGTGTGAGGAAAACATGGGAGATGTTTGCATATAACAATGATCTAATAGCCCCGAGGGTTAGCTTAATTGATCTTGAGCCAAACGTGAGATCTCTCCCCCCACAGTAGGGGAGGTCACAAGTTCGACTCTCTTGATCCCATTGGAGTGAGGCTTCGTAATTATGGTTGACATCTTACCTCATTTATCATCCATGACTCATGGTGAAGTACTCAGAGTGTTCCCAAAGATTTCTTCCATCGAAAAAAAATAGCAGTGATCTATGGTTTGCGGGGTGGGATTTAATTTCCTTTTTGCTTTGACTTTCTTCTTCTTTTTGTTTCAAGCATGTGCACATTTAATGGTAGATTTTGTCATGAATTCATATGTTTGGGATTAAACCAACATATTGCCCCATTTCAAAGCCTAATTCAACACCCATACCCACTAAATCGGTCCAAACGATCCAATTCCAATGCGGCTTGGCCAATATAATATTGAAAAATCTGAGCTCAGAACTCAAGTGAGCCACCTTTTTCTTTGTTTTAACAAAATCATCATTTCATGGAATAATATGCTTTAATATTGACTTTATTGTATTTTAGCTGGTAACATTGTCCAATCACTTTTGAATTTTATATCACAAAAAAGTGTCTTTTTTATTTAAACCCCTTCCTTTTTCTTTGTTTTAACAAAATCATCACTTCATGGAATAATATGCTTTAATATTGACTTTATTGTACCAATTTGTAAATATTGGTTATCACACTACATTCCTGAGATTGCCTTGATTTATTTCAATGGTTTCTATATTTAGGAAATAAATGCTTGTTGTTCCTGATAATATTTGTAGTTATTAGAAACACCTAGTTCTCTCTTTTTTTACTTTCCCCTTACACCTAACTTCCTTTTATTTTCTTGTTCCTTCCAGGTAACAAATAATGGCCACCCCTTTGACCGAACATGCCATTGAATTACTACTTGCACTAACCTTCGACATGCAACCATTCCTACAAATATTTGGTGTGGAACAAGTCAAATATATTCGCACCTCAACCATACGATACCGAACAACAATCTTTGATGGGACACACATGCACCACACCATGCTTCCATCAAAGTTCAATTCTCTCATCGCTTCAGAAATACTTCAACAAGGGTCTGTTATACACCTTAAGAAATGGACATGTGCAATTCTTTGCCAATGCATGTACGCTTCATTTTTTATTATACTAACTTATGTTTTCGTTTCTTCCCCATTTAGTAAAATCATTATTTATGTTTTTTCTTACTTGTTTTTTCCCTTGCGCAGGTCTATCTTACTACATGAATTTGATGTCATCGAGCCCTCCGCATCATTGATTGGCCACCTAATCGTTATATCTCACCCACCTTCTCTTGAAACAACTTCCCCATGCTCTTCAATGCAAGAACCACCTCAAAAGAAACAATGCATACTTCTTCAAAGTGCTTCACCATCCACTCTTGAAACAACAATTCCTATCAATGCATTGAGCCCCTACACCTCAAATTGGTCCATAAAGGGTCATGTCTAGGATAAATCAACCCTCCGCCACTTCACTAACCAAAAAGGCCCTGGGAAGGTCTTCGGATTTGACTTTATTGATAAGGATGGGGGTGAAATACACATCACTTGCTTTAATGATTCTGCAAATGTTTTTTATGATCAAGTGCTTCCTGGCCATGTCTACCTCATTTCCAAAGGCACTATCAAACCAACAAATTACAAGATGTATAGCCATCTTACAAATGAATGGGAAATCTTCTTGCAACCAAGTTCCATTGTTCAACATTTTCCACTAGAAAGCATTCTACTTCCACAGATGCATTTCAACTTCAAAACTATTAAAGATATCAAGTCATCTCCTGTCAACTCCATTGTTGACATCGTTGGTGTTGCCACAAACACTTCCCCTATTTCCCCTATACATAGGAAAGATGGTTCATAAACTATTAAAAAAACAATCCATATAAAGGACAACTCAAGTTTTAGCATGGATGTTACTTTGTGGGGAGAACATTGTCATGTAGAAGGCTAAGAACTATCTACCTTGCGCTCTGAAAATTCCCACCCTATGCTTGCAATCAAGGGAGGTCGTGTAGCTGAGTTTAATGGAAAGACAGTTGGGACTACATCCAAATCCATAGTTATCATAAACCCAGATATACCAGAAAAGCACAAACTTACCCAATGGTTTGAAAACAAGGGCTTCCATACTTCATCCCCATCCTTAACTACACGATATCGAACTTCACCTAAGCAGATGAATAAGAAACGAACCCTTCTTGAAGTTGAAAACATTCATCCTTCTGAAAGAGTTGAATGGGTTTCCGTAAAGGCTACCAGAACACATATTGATGCTGACAACTTCTACTACCTTTCTTTCCCTTTAATTTCCGATTCAAAACAATGCATGAAAAAAATCATCGAGAATTCTACCAATGGTTGGCATTGTCCCAAATGTGAGGTTGAGTTGTCTGATTGTGACTACAGGTATTTATTGAAACTGAAACTTCAAGATCACACTACCTCTGTTGAAGTAGTCATTGGGTTCGGGGATGCATCCACTGAACTCCTCGGTAACGCTGCAAAGGACCTGCACTTACTTTCTTCTGATCCTTCCACCATCAAGGAAATATTCTCTAAGGTTGAATGCACACAATTCCTACTCACACTTTCCATTAAAATGGAAACATTTAAATACAAGCCTCAATTGAAGGTCATCATCATGCGCTCTGAACATGTTGACTTTGCGGCAGCCAACAACTTACTGCTCCTTGAAATAGCCAAAATGGGGCATGCATAGAAGGCATTTAGAAAAAAAACATTGCCTTCTTTTTTGTAATAGTTTAGCTATATATAATTTTCCTGGAAACCTTTGCCATACATGCAAACAAACAATTTCCATTCTGCATTACTATAGCTACAATTTCTACACTTGAAGCTACTCTTATATATTGCTTTTTACTTCGTATCTTATATACATATACAAAAACATTTCCATGTTTTCCTCAACTTTAGATGTGTTCTCTTTGTTGCACTTATCTTCTTGTCACCTTGTTCTACTCTACATTAATCTTAGCAATATCACTGTTAATATTAGTTTTTTGATGTTCTAATATGTCATTTTAACACATGCACTTCTTTATATGTCAAAAAACATACATTTCATATTTGTATTTTAGTCGTATGTCATTTTTTTTTCTTTTCCTTCCTACATTTACCTACTTACAATGCTTTTAGTCACTTACAATGCTTTCCTACATATACCTTGTACATTTATTTATGTCTCGTTTTATTTAAATGCAATCACTTTTATTCCTTCAAATTTACTTTTGGTAGGCATTGATACACTATTCCAAATACACACATTTATTATCAGCACATTATTTAGTTCTTTTTTCCACTTACAATGATTTCAATATTTTTTTTAAGGTACATTGAAAAAAAACACACTACTACTATGTAATTTATCAGCAAATGCTTCTCTTTACATGTGATTGATTTACTTCATTTATCTACCATGTTTTCATTTTATTTTATATTTTTTCTTTCTTCAAGCACTTTCCATCCCTTTATGTACCTTGAAAACAAAAATTACCATGTCCTACATATAACATCTTGTTTCTTTAGAATGTCCATGAAAAATTTGCAATTTCAAATTCTCTTTACATGTCTTACATATAATCCCTTTATGTACCTTGAAAAAAAAATTACCATGTCCTACATATAACATCTCATTTCTTTAGAATGTCCATGAAAAAAGTGCTATTTCAATGTCTTTTACATGTCTTACATATAACATGGTGTTTCTTGTTTTCTTAATCAAATCCAGGTGCCTTCGTTCCTCATCTACCTTTGGATATGTCTCCTCCGTCCAAAAAAGAACGTGCACATGCCTATCATTTGGATAACAAAGACCGCATAAATGCACATAGGAGACATATTTACCAACAAAAAAAAGATGCCCTCTCCATCCATATGGTAGAGTCTAATATTCCCACTCCATCTCCTACAACATCCGAGCTTTCAAATCCTACCCTTCCATTTTCAGACCACAACGAAACAATCCTACTTCCCTCCATGCAAACCAAAGCTACAACTTCACATGTTCATACTGACCATCTTCCATCATTAGACTGCCCTTCCACTTCTCAAACAACCTCTTCCCCAACCATCCCAATTACCATTCCTCCACCCAACAAAGCCACGCATTCCTTCAATGAAAATAACATATCTCAAAAACATCAATGCTTTCATTTAAGGCTAGATAAGCTACAATCCATCCATGTTTGTTCAATTTGTAAAGAATCTTATCCTAGACTTCATTTCTGCTTTTTAAATGGCCAGCATACCTGTTCTAGATGTTATTCAGAAAAAAAAAATGGCCACCGCTTCTCCCTCTGGAACAACATGAACCTTAGTGAACAATTGTTATAGCTGATTTTACCACTCCAGGTGAATCACTCTGGTATGGCCTTCCCCTGTCCCTCTGCAGACTCCTAAGACCCCTTGGACCAGTTTTTGTCCTTTGATGTTTCCTAGACCATCCCTGTAAACATGTGAAAAATGATACAAAAAACTTTTAAACCCCTAATCGCGTATATACGCAGGCTTGACCCCTAAAACCGCGTACATCGAGATTTGTACAAAATCCAAATCCTTTTGGAATTTTCCTTGACATGGATCCAACTCACTTGACTCCTGGCCTTCCATATGCCTTGAGATCACTTGGATTCGACCTTTCATTACCCCTTTGAAAAGTTATATAAGGAACTCTTTTGGATACATTGAAGGCATAAGAGAATTGAGAGCAAAGAAACTATAGTCCATTGAACTTGTGCTTGAGTCTGCATCCCTTTGTCCCTTGGAGCACTTTTGTGTTCTTCCCAAGCTTGCCTTTTGCTTGTGAGCTTGCTATCAAGAGATGGAGGATTGAGGTGGTGGAGGCCCAAGTGGGGGATTCAGTTTCTCCAATTCGCAGACATGCCGACAGAGGTTGTATCCATTGTAATTTCTGATTTTATATTAATAGAAATATCTTTTCTTGTCCAATAATGTATGTTTGAATGAATATTTTATCCATGGATGATTTCAAATGCTTATACATTGTTGATTATATATGCTAGAATAGATCTAACACCAATATATATAGTATGCTTGTCTTGTTTACTTGTTGTTGAGGAAGTGATTCATCAATTCAATCTGAAATTAGAAAGCTCAACGGGGATCTACTTCAACCTTTTGGAATAAGGTACGAGGTCTGATCCTTTAGTGTTAGATATTTGATTTCTATTGCATATTGGAAAGGATTGATTTCTGGAGTCAAGCTGTCTGTTGTGGTACCCCAACCCATAGGAATTTCAGACGCTGGACTACTATGTTCGACCTCGACACCTCTATTCACATAGTAGGACATGTACTTGTAGCGGTTTGTGTAGAAGACCTTCCAGATTGGTGGCATCTCTTATATGCTACCTCCTTGATCATGCTAGTGTTCTTGAGATTTCAGCTCTCGTGACTTGATTCCAATATATGTCAGACATTTCCAGCTATTATGGAGATATTGATCCATTATATATCTTCAGCCATTATGGAGATCTTGATCCTTTGTATATCTTCATCATGGAGATTCTGATCTATGTATATTGTACGTGGCGATGACCACTTATGTGATATTTTGTATCATGCCTATTCATGGCCATTGTACTCTTATGTATCCAAGACTGCTATATGTATTTGCAGTTATGTGCAGAGTTGTATCATTGTACTATGCTGATTGGGTGGCTGGTCTTCCATTTGGGAACCTTCATCACTCCACTTCTGGTATGTACTTATAATGTATTTCAGCCATCGTATGACCCCTCTGAACTCACACATTAGGGGGCATCTGTTATAGCTGGTTTTACCACTCCAGGTGAATCACTCTGGTATGGCCTTCCTCTATCCCTCTGCAGACTCCTAAGACCCCTTGGACCATTTTTTGTCCTTTGATGTTTCCTAGACCATCCTTATAAACATGTGAAAAATGATACATGCGACTTTTAAACCCCTAATCGCATATATACGTGGGTTTGAACCCTAAAACCGCATACATCGAGATGTGTACAAAATCCAAATCCTTTTGGAGTTTTCCTTGACATGGATTTGACTCACTTGACTCCTGGCCTTCCATATGCCTTGAGATCGCTCAGATTCGACCTTTCATTACCCCTTTGAAAAGCTCTATAAGGAACCCTTTGGATACATTGAAGGCATAAGAGAATTAAGAGAAAAGAAACTGTAGTCCATTGTTGCCGGAACTTGTGCTTGAGTCTGCATCCCTTTGTTCCTTGGAGCACTTTTGTGTTCTTCCCAAGCTTTCCTTTTGCTTGTGAGCTTGCTATTGAGAGATGGAGGATTGAGGTGGTGGAGGCCTAAGTGGGGGATTCAGTTTCTTCGATTCGCATACGTGCTGACAGAGGTTGTATCCATTGTAATCTCTGATTTTATATTAATAGAAATATCTTTTCTTGTCCAATAATGTATTTTTGAATGAATATTTTATCCATGGATGATTTCAAATGCTTATACATTGTTGATTATATATGCTAGAATAGATCTAACACCAATATATATAGTATGCTTGTCTTGTTTACTTGTTGTTGAGGAAGTGATTCATCAATTCAAGCTGAAGTTGGAAAGCTCAACGGGGATCTACTTCAACCTTTCGGAATAAGGTACAAGGTCTGATCCTTTAGTGTTAGATATTTGATTTCTATTGCATATTGGAAAGGATTGATTTCTAGAGTCAAGCTGTTTGTTGTGGTACCCCAAGCCATAGGAATTTCTCTCTGTAACAACAACCCCTTGTTCTATCCATCCTTACACAAGTTGAAGAAATGCTCATTTCACGTGTCAACCCAATTTTGCAAGTAATCCATGCTCGTGGTGGACAATACAAATATAGTGGCCATACAATAAGCTTTCCATAAGACATTTCAACCATCCTCAGTTTTTTTCCTCGACGTGTTGGAGACTTAGACATTTTAGTTTCACTCGTAAAACCTTCAACAATAAATCCTATGATTGCATTTTCAGTAGATCCCATGTTCTTGCAGCCTTGGAATACAAGATATCACATGACCCATACTATAAAGATGTACAGCTTGACCAACGTGCAATTATGGATTTGCTTGTTTCCCCCACTAATGTTTCCCCTTTTCTTTGACATTCACACTCCACTGCTCCTGATTCTAGTTTTCCTGCTGAAGATGTTCACCCTTATCAACCCGACATTTCAGAGCCAAACTCCCAGAAAACTTCGTCCTTTGCTAATATTCTACCCAATACAGACACAGAGTTCCAGCAAATTAGAACTTTCTTGCAAACGCCTTCTTCATCTCCAACAAATGCAATGGATTGGCCACCTATAGGTTTGTCACCTGTCAATGAATACACTACAGAGGGCCTTTTCTCAATGGCATTTCCATCACTTTTCCCCCAAGGCACTGCCATGTTCAAACAACCACATTTTAAATCAATTGATCTCCAAGAATATGCATTGCACCTTCTTCGATACTATGATAACAGGTTCGGTTGCCACCCATGATTCCCCTACAACCTTTACAATCTCATCATGCGCCGTCGTAGCCAATCAATAGCAACAATATT
Source organism: Pseudotsuga menziesii (assembly GCA_001517045.1). Classification (NCBI taxonomy): domain Eukaryota; kingdom Viridiplantae; phylum Streptophyta; class Pinopsida; order Pinales; family Pinaceae; genus Pseudotsuga; species Pseudotsuga menziesii. The sequence goes on from LPNX010986172.1 coordinate 562,880, forward strand.
TATTAAAAAAAACATTGAAGACAACTTCCCCACAACCATCTCTAAACTCAACAACCGCTTGGAACAAAGTCCTTCAGACAAACTACCAAATTAAATCATGCCTTTTGGCGCAACACTCCATGGAACATGGTCTTTCTGGCACAAATCAAGAAACGAATTGACATATATGATTTCCCAGCTTGGTTGCCCAACTTTTTTCTTCACTTTAAGTGCGCCCGACACTAAGTGGATTAACCTACATGTGGTCATGCCTGGGACACTACCGACTTCTTTCAGCAAGCACCAACAATGGAGAATACAAAATATCATCTCCAACCCACATCTTGTATCACTCTACATGCACCACAAGTTCACAATATTTCGTGAAGAGGTCTTGCTTAAACACCTCCACGCACACGATTTTTGGTATAGGTAAAGCTTCTTATCCCTTCTTCCAAAAACATATCTATTTTCCTTTTATTATTTTGCCACATATTACTAACACATATTGCATGCATAGGTATGAATGGCAAAGTAGAGGCTCCGCACATATTCACGGTTTCATATGGTTACCAAATGCACCTAATATGGAGACGCTTGACTGGGAGAATGCTACTGAGGTTGATAAAGGTAAGGACTTCTTTGATTCATTTATTTCTACTTGGAACACATGAGATAACCAGCAACAAGCCCCCTTCTTACCCCACTCTGATATGCTTGATCCATTCCTGTTATCTACTGACGACATTCTAAAAAAAACCCTTTTCATGACTATACAGAGCTACTCAATTGCATCCAAGGACACACAAAATGCACAACAAATACATGCCTCTGAAAAAAGGGGTCTTCCTACATATGTCATTATAATTCTCCATGGCCTTTACAAAACTCATCTTCCATGTTCATTGATACCAATGGCAAAAAAACATACAAACCAGCTTGCAATGATGATCGTTTGAATAGCCATATCCCTTCCATCCTATCAATATGGCGTGGGAATGTTGATTGTCAACCAGTTCTCGACATACATGCCATTCAAAAATACATTGCTAAGTATGCAGCTAAATCAGAAACAAAATCTGAAATCTTTCACTAGATGCTTCGACGAATTGTCCATGCTGCACCACTTCTTGACCCTTCCATTGTTGCTAGTCAAAAATTCCTTTCAGAAACACTTGTTGATTGTGACATTGGAGCCCAAGAAACATGCCATATGTTGCAAAAAATACCTCTCACAGTTAGTAGCTGTACTTTCTTATCCCTCAATGTCAATCGAAAAACTTATAAACGTGTTCTATCAGACAATCCCACATCCTTCACATTACCAAACTTCATAGGTTCCTACCTTTCACGCCCTTCCGCTCTTAATTCAATATCTCTCATTGAGGCTACAAGATCTTGGTCATATAATGCTCATCGAAAAAAAGAAAAATGGAAACCAAGAGATCCCCCCGCCATCATTCATGTTCTTCCCTATTACTATTCAATCCCCTTGATAGATACACCCTTGTTCATTGATTTCTACAGATCTGAACTCATGCTATACAAACCTTTCCGCAATATACAACTCGACATTGGTGCTTCCGACGATGCCATTGTTACAAACTGGTAAGAACTTAGATTGACCTACACTCCTTGGCATGTTGATCGAAAACCAGTTGAACCCATTTCCTTATCAGACGACACCATGGTTTCTGACGATTTGCAAAACCCACAACCCATGCAATTAGATGAATGGGAATTTCTCTCCCAACTACACCCTACCAATGACATGCAAATAAGTGACCTGGCCATCCTTGGTCGTCGTGACTTAGACAAAAACCATAATTGGCATGATACAACCATCCCCCTCAACTTGCAAGAACTTGCCATTGACTTCATACAAAATAATCACTTAGACCACCGCCTCCCTCAACCATCCTACTCTGATACACCAAATTCTCAGACATTGTCCCCAACTCAAATGAAATCCCACTCCATTGTCATGAATCACTCCGCAAACATCCTAACAAGTCCTCCACTCAAAATGGTTGTGCAAGGAACTACTGGCACTGGCAAATCATTCTTCATTTGCTGCATAAGAGAATCCCTTTCCTTAACCAAAAACTTCAATCAATCGCCAATCTTGCTACTAGCCCCTACTGGTGTTGTAGCATTCAACATCCAAGTGTCTACTATCCATTCATCCCTTCATATTCCTATAAAAAATTTCATGCCTTTGGAAGGGAATTCACTTTCAAACCTCTAAGAGGAACTTCAGCATATCCACTACATTCTCATTGATGAAATGAGCTTCCTAGGCCCAACACTTTTAACCCAGACTGATGAACATCTCCATGAAGCATTCCCTCACCATAAAACATCTCTTTTGGTGGTTGCTCAATTATTCTTGTGGGAGACCTTGCCCAATTACCACCAGTTATGGACATTCCATTATATGCAGGCTCTTCCCATGGTACTGCACTTTGGTGCAACTTCAACACAGTTGTAACGCTTTCAACTATTTTTCACCAACAAGGAAATGGCCCATCATAGGTCACCTTCAGGAACCTTCTTACCAACATCAGAAATGCAACAGCTACTATAGAGGATTGGAAGCTTCTCATGTCCAGGATAGACTCCTTCCTTTCTAAGGATGAGTTATCTACTTTCAAAGGTTCCATGCACTTATTTGCAACCAACCAACTAGCTTCGCTTCATAATCTACACATGCTCAAGTCTTTGCAAATTCCAATAGCACTTTTTATTGCTGAGCACATAAAAAACCATGCTACTTCTCAAATTGAAGACGAGCAACTAGAGTGTGCAAAGTTGCTTTTCCCTGGGCAGCAAGTAATGTTAACATCAAACTTATGGGTTTCAGTAGGCCTCATTAATGGATCGCTCGGACAAGTGGTTGATATTTTCTACAAATCACAGCATCATCCTCCACAACTTCCAACATTTGTTGTTGTTAACTTCCAAAAGTACATTGTTCCAGCATGGGATACCAACAATCCTACTTTTCTACCAATTCCACCTATACAAAGGGGGGTCGTACTCAAATCCAACTTAAAATGGCATGGGCATTAACAATACATAAATCTCAAGGCATGACATTACCAAAGGCTACAATAGATATTGGCACAATGGAGCATCAAGGTTTGACCTTTACTGCACTTTCTAGAGTCATGTCCCTTAAGGATCTTCACATCTCCCCAGCGTTTTCCTATGATCGTTACAAACATATGCAAGATAATCCACATGTCAATGTAAGGAAAAATGTAGATACATTGCTAATATCAATGGAGCTCCCTTAACTACGTTCTATATGTAGGTACTTCTTTTTCCATTGTTTCATTTTCCATTACATCCTTTCAAGCTAACTCCAAATTCTTCGTTCTCCCTAACTACTTTTCTACTTTTCATGTGTAGGATCTACTCCTCAACAAGCTACAAATTGCTTGTTGTAATCTACATATCAATGTTCTATTTTTCATTAACATATATGTACTCGGATCAAAAAATTATAATGTAAGAGGATCGAAATGTATATGAATTCATTTCAATTGTCAAAACACTTTGACAAAAAAAATATATTTATGAATCAAAATATGAATTCCTTATTTAGATGTTATGAATTCCTTATTAATGATCCACATTTAAGAAATGTATACTTGATTGTTACATAAGAGCTACAAAAACTAAGAATCCATTGTCATTTGGATGAGGCAAGAAATTTTGTTATGATTGCTTTTGAAATGCAGATAATGTAATGGCCAATTATGTGAATAATATAATGATATAATTTGTGGTTCAACACTTCAATTTCTCTATCTTGTTGTATATGTCCACATCTTCTTCTTTAGCTTGCAACAGGAGGTTCTTTTATTGCACCCCTATCTACAATTGTAAGCTACAAATTGTTTGTTGTAAATGTTCTATTTTGCATTAACATATATGTACTCGCATCAAAACATTCTAATGTAAGAGGATCAAAATATATATGAATTCATTTGAATAGTCAAAACAGTTTGACAAAAACAAATTAGAATTGCTTGCCTTTTATATTTTTAGACCTGATAAATTCTTAAATGTAAGGATATATGAATCAAATTATAATTTTTTCATAATATTATAAATCTTTTCTATTAGTAATTTAATTTATCTTTTTTTCTAGATATGTACAACAATTTTAAGTTTTTTCATGATCCTCATTTAAGAAATGTATACATGAATTATTTTTATTTATTTAGTAGATAGATCCATAAATTTATGCAATGTTTCTTGATTGTAACATAAGAACTACACAAACTAACAATCCATTGAAATGAATTATTTTTATTTATTTAGTAGATAGATCCATAAATTTATGCAATGTTTCTTGATTGTAACATAAGAACTACACAAAATAACAATCCATTGTCATTTCAATGAGAGAACAATTATTTTCATGATTACTTTTGAAATCCAGATAATGTAATGGCCAATTATGTGAAAAAAAATAATGTCTTTAAAATATTGTATCAACCATAATATTTTATTAGCTAAAATTTGTGCTGCACCACTAGAAATTGTCTTTCTTGTTGTATATGTCCACATCTCCTTGCTTAGCTTGCAACACGACGTTCTTTTATTGCATGACGTCTTTACGGTATAACTTGCAATACTAGCAATTGTACCTAGGGGTGCAATAAAAGAACGCCATGTTGCAAGCTAAGCAAGGAGATGTGGACATATACAAAAAGAAACACAATTTGAAGTGTTGATAGAATATTTTAAAGACAATTGATACAATATTTTAAAGACATGTTGATACAATGTTTGAGAGATGTCTCGGGTACTTGATCCTGCCCAACCTTGAATTGAATCAAATGGGTGGATTTTTATTTTTAATCATGGCACCATGTAGCTTAAAGTTTCAGCTAATTATGGAAATTAAGACGTGATCAGAATACTTTAACTATTTATATGGAAGTAAATTCCCCTTCCCTCAGGAGGAATAGTTAAACAATTTATAACTTAGTAAGGACCGTAGATTGTATCATAGTCAATTAGACGCAACTTCAGCATAAATGTTCTTGCTTAACCATTCACGAACTGCTACATGCACTTCGGCCTGATGAAGAGAAGCCACTTTGCCTATACCAATGGCCCAAACGAGTTCACAGTGCAATAACCACATCATCCCAGCTAGGCACGTTATCAGCAAATGCCCTTAGCTGTTTATAACAGACATCAAAAGTATTTCATGCTTTTCGTTCTTCTACCTTTTCCCCTATGCATGCAATCACCTTGAGACCCTGTCTACATATGTAGATTTTTTCCCAATAAAATGATTATCCTCACCAAGCACATGTCTACATTTAGAATGGCCATGAATGACTCATTTACAACCAATATCCTTTAGTTGTTCCACACTAAGGACATGTCTACGTTCAGAATGGCCATGAATGACTCATTTACAACCAATATCCTTTAGTAGTTCCACACTAATTTCTCCAGTGAAAGCCCTACCCTTTCCAACCCAGGAATTAAGTGGTTAGTTGTATCCATACACATTCATTTTATTTGTTGATGTACATTCACTTTATTTATTAATGTACTAAGTATCTTTACCAGAAAAAATAAATAAATAAGGAACACCTAAAGTCTCCTCAGCATTGGAGAACCCTGACACACCAGTTTAAAAACTACCATCCAAGTATCATTTAAGCATATCATTTACAGAATCTAACGCCTATTGACATTCAACGTACAACCATATTATTTTCATTGTTTTCTTCGTGTAGTGCATGTAGCAAAACCATAATTGAAAGCAGCGTGCATAATCATTTGTTTTAATCCATCTGCTTCCATTAATTCTGTCACCTCCTTTATCCACACACACTTTCGGAAGAACTCCAATCAAGAAAAAAAAAAGGATTTTTTTTTATGAATGTCGTTAAGATGAACAAGTAATTTAATAACTATGATTTGATTTGATACCTTTGCGATCACAGTATTGACAATGTGGTCATGAAAGGAGAGAATATTTGAAATTTTAATTTCCAATATTTGAATAGACTCTAGGACCTTCGTCATCTGTACTAATAGGCCAGGCTTCTTCAGGCAATACATTGCTATATGAAATGTTCTTCCATCTATCTTGCAAGCATCAACCTAAAGGCCACATGTCAAAACCCAGTGGTTCAAAAATTACAATAATGTTCTTCAGTACAGACCTTTCAATTGTCATCCTAATTAATGCACATGCAGTCAATTACAATCCAATCTTGCTAATTGCTAATATGCTGAGCTTAAATTGCTTACTTCAAGAACTGATTGAGTTGCTGCATGTTTGCTTCTGGCCGATGGCATAGGATGGGCACTGCCAGTTTCTGGATGGTGAAGATCTTTATGTATTTGCAGGGAATTCATGTCTCTCATATCAACTGTAGAGTCATTGTCAGATATTGCAATGGATGAATTAGAGCAGTCTCTTTGAAGATTCTTGGATTGGAGGGCTGCAATGTCACCTTCAATCTCCTTCACTTGATTTTGCAAGTGTTGTATATATGTCGTTGCATCCTTCATGATGGATGCCTTGTCCATCTGCTAGTTATAAACATATAAACCAATTCACTAATAAGGTGCAAATTTTCTTTAAGTTCTCATGTTTTATATTCATGAATTTGCTTTACACCTTAATACATATACATAGGCTTAAAAGATAGATCTATGAAACTGTAATTGGCTTCATTACTCTAATAATGTATTTTCTAAGCTCCCCCAAGGTTACCTTTGTGATGAAGGGGACAAACGAGCTGAGAGTATAAAGACTCTGATTTTCTTTGGTATGTCGCTTCCTTTCAGTGAATAAATGTTTGCGCTTGGATTTGCAAAACCCTAATCCTTGATGATCACTGCTATCAGAAAAAATGTGTTCTCGTTGATGAAGTTTTGGATGATCTGATCTCCTTTTAGGACATGAAATCAAACTGGAATTACAAACAGTATGATCCTGATTAGACCATGGAAAACATTCCCCCTGAGAAGCTTCAAGATCACATGTTGAAAACATCGTCAATTTCTCTGCACTTTTCCACCATTGATCATTAATGGCTTCATGTTCCTTATTGCAATATTAACGCCGTCTCCAAAGTGTTTTAAATCAAACATTGTACTCGATGAAGCAAAATCCATGCCGCTCATCGACTCATTGAATCAAATTGCTTCAATGGTATTAGTAGTCATATAATCACTGCAACTTAACATTGAATCCATAGTGATAAGTTGATGATCAAAATCTGGAAGCAATTCCATAGTTGAATAATCAAAACATTCTTTAGCATCCATTTTAATCAAAACATGCTTCTCTCAAAATTTTCCTTGATCCAGCAATGGGGGATCGGGGATGACTGAAACATAGTACTTAATTGAAATTGATATTCTCATCTATAATTCAGCTCAGCTTAGAATTAGTTTGTTTAAAATAAGAGTACTTAACTTGGTCAATATAAACAAATTTGAGCATAAATCTCTATACGATCAGTTAAAGAGCTCTTAACTTGGTCAATATGAACAAATGGGGGTGATATGACAATATCAATGTCATCTTCAGTTAAAGAGCTCTTAAATTGGTTAATATAAATAAATGGGGGTGATATGACAATATCAACGTCATCTTCAAGTTTTGCGCTGTTCAATTCAATAACAAGCTTTGAAATGGAATCCTTTGTACCATTGCATTTCCAGTTGCCTCCAACGAAGAAATTCCCGGTGCCCGCCATGGTGACAACTCCATTCAAACCCATATAAGTTAATTTTAGAATACTTGCTTGGAAAGGATATCAGAGACAAAGAAAGTACAATATCCAAGCTTGATAATCTATCAACTTAGTCCAAGTGCCTTATCAAATTGATATTCTATCAACCTAAGTGTTTTCTAGACTACCTAGGCTATACAGTAAAAAAAAGAAAGATTTGACTAAATTCCAGCTCTCAGGAAAGCATGCCTTTAGGTTAATCAAATATCAATCCTTTCAACAATGAAGTTGAAAAATGGTGTTGTTAGGAATAAACACCTTATAACCAAAGGTCCGGGGTTACCAAAATACTCATAAAACTTGCAGGTAATCGACCCTAGAGTACAGAAAAGGAAATAAGAGGATAGAATAGACTCACCCGATACACGACGGTTGATCCTAGCTTTGTCCTCTTCCGCTCTGCTTCTCCTCCAAAGCCTTTAGGGATGCTTCTCCTTCACCTGTCAAGAGAAAATCCTCCAAGTGCAAGATGATACATGTATATAAAACAGGTTAGATAAATAATATACAGAGTGCTTAATCATAAGTATTTATCAAACCATGATACATGAAAGACATTCAAAACACATATGGAAGAAGGATTCTTTTTATTAACAATAGTGAATGAGTTCAGATTACAACCCAACGCCCGAGACAAGGACTCCTATGCAACTAAAGGATTCTGAGTTCCACTGCTCCAAAGACTTCTGAATAGACACCACCAGCATAACTTTGCTCTCCAAGTATGATTGATTAATACCCTCCTCAAGGCCTTTATTTATACTTAGTGAAATAAGGCAGTTTCGAGGGTTGAGGAGGTTGAGACAGTTAAGATGGTTATGGTTAAGGGCTTAACAAATTTCAAATAATCGCGATTTATTATTTTTAATGTCAAAGGAAGGTGTACGCGGGTATTAATACTTGAAACCCACGTATGACACGCGAGTTGCTCTAAGGGGAGCCCACGTACAGATCTGTATGCGAGATGCAATTACAGATAATCGTGTACAACACACGACATGCTTTAATAAAAGGCGCGTATGTATGCGAGTTGCATATAACCAAAGGCGCGTACATCACTTGACATATTCAAAGGTAAAAATAACCAGCTGGATGGATGATAAATGTAGTTCATAATATGCCCATCTATAGTGTTTCAGGCAACCTTCAATCCATAAGTGTCCTTTTGTGTGCCAACATAGGGAATGTTGGCACTCGGATGGATAAGTGCCATTTAGGTAGATAACAACCCCCTAATGTGTGAGGTCATAGGGAAGCGATGGACGAAATACATTATAATCTTTATCTTTGGAGAACTCATAAATCCAATGGAGCAGAGGTAGTACCTGAAACAAATACATAATAATGTCATATACAAAGTCATATCTGAAGATGCTATATTCAATATACTAGAACACTAGCTCCTTTACAATATTTAAGTACATCATATGATACGGGTAATAGACCACGTATATTACAAAGGTGGATCGAAGCCACAATATACAATAATGATGAGTCTTCAAAGATCTGGAAGCTATGTACATAAATGGAACATAATCTTGCGCAACTTAGTCCATAGCGGAGGAACTAAGGTCTTCATAAACAATCCCAAAGAACCAGTACAATCCAAGCCATGTGAATAAATGTAGGTTGAAGTCGAACATGGAAAGGATTCATCAGTTTGTCAATCAATAAGTGATAATCGACAACTGAAGCAAAGTAATTCACTAATGATGAAAGGGAATCTTGAGGTACGATCGTCAAAACTCTAGGTCTTCGTCATCAGGAAATACTGAAATGGAACCATGCTGTGATAAGGAAGGCAATAGATCCTCCAATGGATCACAAGAGTGCCTAGGAACTAGGTAAAAGAAGGAAGACACAATAGATAACATATATAACAATGATGGGATCAGGGTAAAGATCAAACATTGGGTTGAGTCCTTCAATAGTGAGCACAACACAGAGATGACCCAAGGCAAGATTTTACTCATAGATAGAACATAGTAGACTTATTTTTCATGTAGGAGACATGATCAGATTCCCCAGGTATAACGGAGAAGAGGAGGAGTAAGAAACTCAAAGTAATAGCTGAACGAAAAGTAAACACTGAGACATGGGTATCGGAAAAGACAAAGAGTGCTATGTTCAAGGATGACATGCTGCCACTACTGAAAACAAGAGAAAACTTCTTCCTTTCCTTCCCTGTTAAATTTTAACGAGTCCAGGAAAGTCAACTCGGATCCCTCTTCATTTTTGAACAAGCTTGAAGAGAAGGGTTCAAAATAATGCTTGATAGTGTCATTGATTCGTGGATTTAATGAGCCCGAAATAGTACATGCTCAGTTGGTATTTTCACATTTAGAGAGTCTGAAACTCCAAAGAGACTCCAGGGGGGTCATTTTTTGTCCAATTTAGTCTCCTGAGGCCGAAAAAGTATAAAACATACCACAGAAGAACTCTCTTAACTTCCGTAGAAGAAAAGGTGAACCTTTTTCGTACTAAGTCAGGGAGGTCCAAAAAAGGTTAAATTACCACTTACCCAATGCTCCTTCCAAAACAACATAAAATAGCTTGAGTTTTATGAGTGTGAAGGAAAGCAAGATCACTCGGAAAGATCCATTTGATTATGAGAAATGGGGCTTACAACAATAAACTCATTGCTTTGTTCTTAAGTGTTTAACGAGCATGACAAAGACACAAAGTACACTCGAAATATTTTTCATGTTTAGGTCCAGAGCACGAAAAATAGAAAACTAAGCTCATACCGGGTGTTCCTTTTCCATAAAGTTAGTCCCTCAGGTCCAGAAAAGTGATAAACCTATGCCTGAGAATACTCTTCTCAATTCAAAAGAGAAAAGAGAGTGATCCTTTCTCGTATTATTCCGCATGGTCTGAGAAAGAGATAACCTACCACCGATGCGGATGCCCGTTCACATATTCTTAACGAGCTTGAATGGACAAGTTAACTCGGCAGTCAAGTCTATTTTGAAGGAGTCAGACCTGGGTCTAAAGAAACTCCATAAGGGCTGGGAGTCCTACAAAGGGATAGCTTGTAAAAAGAGATTCCAAGGAAGCTCTATTTGGCGTGAAAAATAGCTAAAAGGATACCCCTGTACCTGAAACAGTTGCGGCATGAGTATCAAAGAACAACATAGGTTTTAAAGGAAGATACTTATGAAAAAAGGGTCCTATCCACGGAAGAACAATGGTAAAATTAGGGAACTAATGGTTTATAATACCATAGTCCGTGGAAAAATGTTGATTGCTAAGGTTAATGTGGATTGAATATAGATGCCAAAAATGCATTGGAAATGACAAAGCCACCCTATGGGAGCAAAAAATGATTTTATAATGATGAAAAACCTGTTTCAAGGCAAAAAGAAATATGGTATTAGTTAAATAGATTTCAAACTATAGGAAAAAACCCACTTTGAGAAATAATATTTCTATAAATAGTTCAAAATCAAAACAAAACTCACCATTTGAATTTTTAGCCATAAAAGCAAGTTTTTACCTCTACCTTCATTCGATTGTTGTGGACAATCTAGTGGACGAAATCAAGTTCCGCAAGTTGCAGGTAAGCCTACACTGTCATGTAGGAGTTCGTTGTTGGAGTTCCACCGGTCTGGTTATTCCTTTTCAGGTGGGTGGCCAGAGTGGTTCTTGTATACATAGATGCTGTGGAGGCTGCTGAAGCTGAAGAGGCTGAGGAAGCCAGAGTATAGAGAGACCATGGGGACCAAGGTGGTCCAAGTGACTAGGGTGGTCCTGCTTAGATATAGGACATTTTGATGGACTGTGATCCACATTTTTGTATATTATACAGTTATGACAGGATCTGAGGATCAGACTCGACCTATCTATGGACATATATTTTACATACATACATATACATACATATNATGATTTCATGGAATGTGATTGAATATAATGACTTCAAAATTTCTTTCCAATAATTGAATTTGCATGAACTGGCGTAATAAAATAGGATTTCGTACCTGATAAGCTCGATTTAGTTGGGAGACCACCAGCTGAGAGTCTAGACGGACCTCAAGCTGGGTGATACCATGTGAGAAAGCATCCCATAGAAGCTCAATTACAGCGCTATACTCAGCAACATTATTAGAAGCATGACCTAAACAAGCGCCTCCTGCGGAAACTAGTTGTCCTGAGGGAGTGTAAATGACCCATGCTGCTGAAGCTAGATTACAAGTGTGGCGACTGGCACCATCAGCAAACCCTATATACCTTTCAGAAGACATCTGCAACAACCAGCAGATGGTATAAAAAACAAAAACCGACAACCTAATGTACATAAAAATACATAAAATAAAATTACAAGAAAAAGTGCTAAGCCTAAGCATAGTACTTCTTTAGGTAGAGCCCATTTCTAGGCTCAGGCAGCTTGTTCCCATCAAAATCAACTAATTCATATGCGCCTTTCTTCAATACTTTCGACATGACATAAGGTCCTGTTGTTGCCTGCAATTTTCCAGGCCACAACAGTGCAAAAGGAGGGTCCCGAAATTTTTTGGAATTTTGGGAAAATGTTGCAGTTGCAACAATTGGCGACTACTTGGTGAACCCCAGATTTTTGACTTAAATTCATCCCAGTGCGAGACTATCTGAGTAAAAGTTGAAATATTCTAGATGTTTGTATTCTTGAGCTAGCCAAATTATGCATTTGAATCATTAAGAAGCAGTTCATTCATTGGGAAATGGTAACATCAGAAATATTTGCAAGTCTGAATAACTCTTTTGAGGCCTAATAAATGAGGTTTATTTTACCCGTCCTTTGGTAAGTTCTAGCTTGGACACCACAGGATTGTAACATATAGTAAACAGCACTATCCGTTTGTTCCTCATTCCCATGCCAACTACACTTTTGTGCTATTTGAACTTTAGTTCTTTTGAGTCCTCCATCTGCCTTTCTTTCTGAATTTTATTCAGGCTCCTCTATCCATAGTGTCCTTTTGTGTGAGAGAAGAATTGGCTTTTCATCTCACGGACGGAGAGGAACTTTTGGTAATTTGAGATTCATGCTTTTGATATTTTACTTTGATGTGTATTGTTTCTTTCAAGAGTTTTGACCCTTGATAGCTTTTAGCTTTTCTGAAATCATGGCATGGGATCATTTATATATGATATACTGTTTACTCTGCTTCATTTTCGTGGGTCTCCTGCTGTCACCCCCTTGGACATTTTTAGATGTGAAATGGATGGAGTCTCGAAATAGTATTCCAGACATTTTTTACTTCTGAGTTATTTACAGGGGTTAAGTAGAACTTCAATGAATGCATGGCCAATTAGGAACACTACTACTAGAAGACATTCTATGTTTCAAAGCACAGTCTTCTGCTCAAGATTTTAGTTAATTAAGAACCCTGATGTTTCCATTGCAACCAAAAGTTTGCCTCTTTAAAAATAAAAATAACTAGTAACAAAGCATTTAAAACAAAAGAAAACAGCATCAAAGCATTAAAGAAAAAACAACATTATTTATGTACAAGGGAAAAAGAAAAGAAAAGAAAAAGTGTGCCCGCCCTTAAAAATATTCAATCAAACGAGTTAAAGGGATAGGCTGCAGTGTAGGTCAAAAATCTATCCATGGTCTAAGTGTACCATTTTTTAAATTGAACACATGTCTACTATCCTATAGTCATCCTTCTTAGCTTGAGGAAGTTGAAGGAGCTCAGGCTGAGTGTCAATTGTAGAACTGGCCTTTCTTGAGGTATGATGTCTTAGCTTAAGCTCAGTCAGATAATTTCCCAGGATAGAGTTACCAGGTTCACTACTTTCTCCCAGCTTAGTGATAGTGTGCTTCATGTAGGGTTCTCTCAAAATTTTAATCTGATTAGGGGTACCCTTAAGAGGCAACCATAAATGAGACCAGTCTGAAGCAAAGTAACCTTTTAATCTAGCAGACCAATCTCGGTTGAGAATAAGCCCATATCCACCTGGTATGTCAGCCACCATAATGTCAATAAATTGGCATATCTTGTTGTTTGCAGAAAAGCGACTGAGGACATTTTTCATTTCTCCCACTACTTTGACTCTTGTGCTATCTAATTGCGTCACTTCCTAGGCTGTGGATTCTGGCTATCCATTAATCTTTTTGCAAACCTCCAGTGGCATAACATTCACCGCTGATCCAAGATCTACCAAGCAATTATGCACATTATGGTTCAACATTTCTAGGGTCAAGAGAAAAGGCGGGGTTTCAGCTTTTTCTTCCCAACCTGGTTCTATGTCTTCTTCTCCTGGTTGGTTTTGAGTAGGTATATCTTCTTTAATCTCCTCAATTTCTTTAGTGTTTTCCTCATTAACACCTAAATGTTCTTCTACAGGTTTGACAGGCTCACTGATTAGCTCGGTTTCCTGGTTGACAGTAGTGACTTCAAGTGTTTTGTCTTTAACCTTCACATCAACCTGTCTCTTGACATTCTCCTGCAATTTTTTGATCTTTGAAATTATTGCATTGTCTTTAATAGTTAGGTTTGTATCTTTTGTTGCGGTAAGTGTGTATTCATATTTAAGAGCATTCTCTTCTGTGTTGAAAAGCGAGCTACCATTCCATAAGAACATGGTATCATCATCTTGTTTCTCTATGGTCTGGTTTTTCTCTTCTTTCTTACCACTGTCTTTAGTCAATTTAGAGTCCAGCAGCTTATTCATGACCAATGTCATCGAATTTAACCATTGGGGACACTTCTTTTTAGAATGAGGTTGTTGGTGAAAAGTGCAGAAATTATCACCCCCTACTTCTGTTATGTTTATTGATGGTAAATTTGGTGGAGGTATTTTCCATTGGTTTCTATCCTCTCTTTTTTGGTAGTAGTGTTTGTAATTTTTCTAAGCTTCCCTCCCTTTCTCCAGATCTATTATTCTGTTGGATATATTCTGCATCATTTTCAGCATTCCCTGATAATCATGTGATTGTTTAGCTTGAGGTTTAGACAACAATAAGGCTCTTCTCTCGATAGTCTTTTCTCTCAGTTGCTCGGGATAGTCTTCTATACTTTCCTTTTCAGCCTCTACCCTTTCTGCTTCTTCATAAGTCTCTACCAACGTAGGTCTGGCTTTCATCTTGGCATACATGGCCAACTCAGGTCCTTGGGTAGAGGTGAAATATTCAATTAAGACCTTGTCAGGGGGTCTGTCAGCTTCAGAAAAGTTCTTTAGGTATGTTGAAAATATTTGAGTGAAACTATGTACCTCCTCATTCTTCTCTTTTCTTAAAAAAACAAGACCTTTCATTAGTGAGGCATGTGTCTTTTGGGCTGAATACTTACTTCTGAAAGTCCTTTTGAAGGTGTCCCAATCAGGAATGGAGTTTGCAGGAAAACAAAAATACCAGGATGCTGCTGCTCCTTTAAGGGTGTGAGGGAACAATCTATAGACAACATCTTCATAATCCCCAGCCCTTAACCCTTCTATTGCTAAATAGAAACTCTGCAAGTGGTCATCTACAACAGTATTTTCATCAGGATCAAACTTAGGCAGCAGCTTATCAAAAGCTTGAGGTAGGTTATGCTATGGAGGTGTGAGGTTCAAAGGTGACCTAGCTCTGCAAGCCAGCAATGGGTTGGGCCGATTCACATTTACACCAGCCATGAGCAAGGTGAATGAAATAGACTCTGAGCAAAGAGCAATGTAAGGTGAAAACAAGATTTCTTACTTCAAAGGTAGAACCAAACTCTGTGAGGGCTTGGGTCAGGTCAAAAGCTTTCAAATATTTGCTGGTAAGGTAATCTTGGGAAAATAAGTTTCCACGGCTAGCCATGCACTGGCAGCCCTCCTTCTAGCGCCAGAACTGTTGTGGCCTGGAAAATCGTAGGCAACAACAGTAAGGGATTCTCCCCAGTCAACGTTCCCAACTAGCTCGTGACTGTTTGGTATAGGGAATCCGTCCGGTTTGTGGTCCGGCTACCGTAGGTCAAAGTAACAAAAACAAAGGTTTTACCGGTTACAGCCTGGTCCACCGTGTATTTTTGGATTTTTGGATTTAAGTATGATGTGCACATGCCTAATTAACCATGCAGGGTGATAAGGATGCAAGGGGCAGTCACAATGTGATGCGCAGGTTCTTACCTCTCGTCTTAGCACTCACAAGCATCTCAATCACATATGTAGTAATGAAATAAAACTAACTATCTATCTACCTATCCCCGGGGAGCAGACTGTAAATTAATTATGAGTAATGTGTATTGTGCATGCATTATAAAGAGAAATTACAGGTAGCTGATGTTTCTTTCCACAACACATAAACGATTAAAGATATTTCAACAATCAGATAGCCAATTGTTTTATGAACAACATACATTACTCATGGTGGTAATTCCACAAAATAAACCAGAAATCATTTAAACAAGAACATAGGTTCTAAGAGTTAGAACGATCTCACAGTTAATGGATAAAAGCTGAAAAAACAAAATAGTTCATCTTTTCGCCATCCATAGCATAACATTTGAAAGTCCCACCAATCTTTCTCCAACAGGCAAACAATAACTCTTTATTGCAAAAAAAAGAGTAGTTCTTCTTACAATATCCTTTTTATGTCTAACTGGGAAAAAACCCTTTTTCCCTCTTAGTCTATTACATTTATACGAAAAAAGGTGAAATTGTTGGGCTGCCCAAAAGTACATTTTGGGCTTCCCAACTCCTCGCCTCCCAACATTCCATCTTGTTGGAGTAGAGTCCCTCAGCTACAGGAAAAGCTGCCATTTTGGCGGATAGATAGTTTGGTGAAGATGAAGAGATAAGGTAAATATACGACGCTGTAGCATGTTTCTAGCTGCAGAGTAGAGCCGGAAACTATGACTATCGGGATAGAGAAGTCAAAGAAGACGACAGTATTTGAGCGGCCGAGAAGAGAGAGCTCACCCACTGCATTGAAGGTAGCGGCAAAAGACAGGAGGGCTCAGCTACCCTCATAAAGGAAAAGGAGCAACGAGGCCGAGGTATTGAAGACGAAGGACAGAAAAGGGAAGCGGTGCATAGTACCCATGGTCAACGCCGGGAAGCATGGAAGACTGTAGAGAGCAGTGGTGTGACAGAAAGCGGCTACCCCAAGTACAGATATACCGACTGTCACTAGTTAGGGTTTTCGGGTTACTGTTGGGACAGGCCCACAGTGTTGTAATGGTGAGACCTTCGGGCCGCCTATAAAGGGATGTATTTTGTATTGTAAAAGGGTTGGGTAGTTAAACAAGTAGACACTTAGACAGTTTTAATATAGAAGCTGAGCTCTGGTTCTGTTATCAGCAGTAGTCATCTTACTGTAACCAGTAGCTAGCTCATTGAGCATGTATGTAACAATCCGTAGGGATTGACAGAGAGAGAGAGAGAGAGAGAGAATATTGTAAGAAGGCAATATAGAGATAGAGAAGAGATCTAGGAGAGAAGGGCTCCAGGCAATGAGTGCGGAGTTACCCAGAAGATCTCTAGCTGCATATGCGGTGCAGCAGAACTATGTACTCTCTCAGGATATAATAAAACACAGTTCTGTGGACGTAGCTTCTACCCTGGAAGTGAACCATGTAAAATCAGAGTGTTATGTGATTGTGTTTACTTGTTGTATCTGTCACTCATTACGTGCACTTTAATTACAGTTAAATGTATGTATGTGTTATTCAGTTCACAGCATTATAGAAGGATAAATGCATGTTGAAGTCTTTAAGTGTTCCGTATAAGAGTTTTTCTATGTTTCACTCAAGACAGTAAGAGTCGCAGTGTAAAGTAGCCTTGTATGTTGAGTCCTGTAAGTCGAACACAAGTAACGCTAAGTGCGTTGAGTCGCAGCGGTAGGATATCGCCGGGAAGCGATATTGCACCACCAGAGGAGCTGTGGTGTGCGGTACCACAGGTTAAGGATCGAGCGTAGGAGAGAGTTACATGTTTCCCAGGACGCGGTGATGGGATAACGGCTAGAGTCATCGTGAGTAAGAGGAAACTGTGCATCACAGAGAGAAAGAGACCTCGTGGGTTAAGAAGAGCTGCGAGGCGCACATAGGATGCTATAGAACCTAGTCAAAGACACCTGAGTCTTTAGCCAACCCATTAGAATCACTTCGGGTGAGACTTCAGGCCCCTCCGCAGTCTGTCACCGAAAGGGCCAGTGAGCTAGGGGTGTTGTTGGTACATTACAGTAAACCCGGGTCTGCCCATAGCGACCAACACATCTTCCTCGAATATTTACAAAATTGTTACATATTGCAAAAAGTGACCAATCTTTTATGCGGAGGGCCCCACTTGGGCATCCAAAAATTTCTTCCATGCCATGGCTTCAAAGGCAACGCCTTCAAATGCACAAGGTTCTAAAAACTGAATGTTGATCTCAAACTTCACAGCTTGATTCTTTATAGCCTCAATTCTGGTTGCACTTAATTGAAGCTGATCCTCCAAAAGCTGCACACTAATGGCTGAATGATCTACTTTACTTCTCAAGATCTGATCATCTAGGGATTTGATATGATGTACTTTCACTTCCTCCTCCTGATATCTCTTTGGAAACATCTCCACAAATGCGTTATGGTCTGGGAAAGCATCAAGCCTCTGCTCAGCCTCTATCTGGCACCGGTTGTAGGTAATAAGGATCTTTCTAAAAAACTCTATGCATGCTCCTTTTGTCTTTTTAACGGTTTTCTTGAAATCCTCCACGGTATTTATAGCAAATTCCAATAAGTCATAATCCCACTTGAGGGCTTGTTGATCCTTTGCTAGCAGTTCTGCTGGAGTTTCTTCATTGTTTTTCAGCCTTGCCATTCTTGCAGTTAGGACTTCAAGGACGTCCTGAGATCGATCAACGAAATAAGAGGAGGTCTCTAGGATTTCTTCCAATCGGCCATCTACCTGCAGCACTTTGCACCTCTCTCCTTCTATAGTAGTTTGTAGCTGCAACATCTTAGCCTTCTGGGCCAAGACATGCTCTCTGAACGGTTGGAGGTTAACCTGCTGCTCCCTTGCTTCCTCTAGAGCAACTGTTAGAGATTAAATCCGCTCTTGATGTTTCTTTTCCTGTTCTTGGGTGTGCATCTCACTGGCATCCAAGATGAGCTTTTGCTGCTCTTCTAGCTCTTCTACCTTTCCCAGCAGTCGTTCCTTCTCCATCTTTAGCTCTTGATATTCTTTCTGCACTCTCTCTAGAGAATCCTGTGTAGTTTCCATAACTTGTCTCTCCACTTGGAGGACCTGCAATTCAGCCTTAGAAGACTTCATCTCCCTCTGCATGTCTTCATATTTCCTTTTCAGCCTATTGTTTTCCTCTCTCTCTTTTCTCAATGTATCTTTCAATTGAGCAGAGGATTTCCTGGATAGCTCCAAGTATGTCATGATCTTGTCTACATTATCCTCTAAAGCTTGGATTAATGCAGCTCCTGCTCTGATGGTGAATCTAGGGTCTTGGTCTGTTCCAAATACAATGGGTGTATCTGTTATCATTTTCCCAGGAAGACCTCCCATTTCAATCTTCTTTTCCGTTCTCTTCATTATTCTCTTCGTCGCCCTGTCATAGAAAACAGTGTTGAAATCAGGTATCTCTTCCCCTTTTTTCTGTACAAAGGGGACCAGCTTGAGTGTGGGGACCATGGGTGTGCTGGCCGCAGGTACTTGTGGGTCCTGAACTTGGGGGTTCTCCACGTCCTAGGTCTGTCCTCCAGCTGTGTCAGAGGCTAACTGCTCTGTCTGTGTTAGCTTTAGCCTTTCTGCTTCTTGCTTTTGGAGCTCCTCATCAAGCTTCTTTTTCTTTTCTTCTTCTTCTTTCCTTGCATCTTCTTCAACTTTTCTAGCTGCCTCTTGCACATCTTTTCTTTTCTCTTCTTCTTCTGTGTGCAACCACCCTACAGCTTCTTGTGCCAACCTCTGGGCTTCCTCATTTCTTCTCTTGGCTTCTTCCTCAGCTTTTGCTTGTTCATCTCCCTTCCCACCTTTGGTGGTGATCTTCTTCTTGAATCTTCTTCTCAAAGCTGTTATGTTCAAAGCACTTCGGAAGACAGATTCTTCCCTATCCCAATGGTGGGTGTACTGAAAGTGGACATTATTTTCTTTGCAATGATCGGCCACTTTGTTGCGGGAATAATTTCTGTGGAAGGGCATCTCGCCAAAATGAAACCTTTCCAACTCTTCTATAAATTCATCCGCTTTCTTCACCCTAGTGAACCTGTAACTTCCTAACTTGAAGGGCAGAGGAGGATAAGCAGTCTTCTTGTGCTCGAACAGAAAGCTCCCTATGCCATCCAAGAAGACTTGCCTGACTTCCTCCTTGTGAATGATATAATCAGTGGCGTACTTGGGCAGCAGGGAAGGAGCTCTTGACCCTCCAAACATCTTGAAGTAAAGGCCATCCTTAGTCAGATAGTAGTCTGCATATTCTTCCATTACTTACAATGCCTCCTCTGACATGCAATCACATTATTTCAAGAAAATGAGTGTATATAAGGGCATGATGAAGTGCTCACAGACTTCTCGATAATGACTGTGGTACTGGTGTGCCCACAGTGGTCTATAAGCAGAATAGATAGGCATCCTCTCCCTTTCCCAAATGCACCTGAGGCTGGGGAAAGGCTGATTGCACCATATACAGTCTACAAGTATGGAACTCATGTAGAACTCAGATCTCTTTTGGGATACTCCACCCAAGGCTGAGGCCATGGGGACTTCAGTTAGTGAACCTCTCACATAGCACGTGCGATCATGGGATATTAAAGAATACCCTTAATTTCGAGATATATTGACCCAAACGCTTTTTGTTGAAACCCCCTCTCAATACTTAAAACCTCCTCCCCACACCCTTTTATAACTCAATCCTTTTAAACCACCCTACCCACCCCCACCTTAAACCCCTCATACCCCTAATACCTGCAATATAGTGGTTCGCTTTTTGGTAATTTTAAAACCCACAATATGAACTAACGTGATAGGATATTGGCCAACAAGTGAAGCCCCCATGGCTGAGGCCAAGCAGGCAGAGAGACTGTTAGATACAATGCTAGCCCAGTTGAAAATTGTCCCCTGGGTTGCAACATAAAAAATGATGGGCATCCATTCCAGTTTGAAAAACCTGCCATGGGCTCTCCCAAAAATCCTGTTGAGCATTAAAGCTATGAACCTATATGGGGTTCTTAAGCTGGCTGTATCATAATCACCCGTTAGCCTATTCTTGAAATGTTTTCCAGGCAACAGCATATTTTTAAGAGTCTCAACCAGGTCCACTCTAACGTTGTTCAGCCAATCATCAGATAAAAATACTTGTGCTTCTGGCAGGTGGTAAGCCAGAGCCACATATCCTAGGCTATAGGCAGCATAGCCCTGTTTTTCAACATTTTCCAGGATCATTGTAGTGACATTTGCCCAGGGCAGAATCCAACCGATTACTTTAGAGCATGGAAGCAACTCTGGTCTGGTGGCGATCTTCATCAGTGAATATCTCTCTATGTTGGCATATATGGATTCTTCTTCCAAGCCCATATCGGGCACTTCCCTACGGGTGATTAACCTATATATTTCCCCCCATTGGTATTCAGGTTCGACACCAGATATACACTTGGTGTCCTCATATATGTACTCAGTCTTGGTGACAACTTCCACTTCTGGGTCCTCCTCAACCACATGAGCCTTCTTCTTTTGCCTCTTTGACATTGTGAACCCTTCCTGCCATAAAATTGTAATATTAGGCCATTTCCGGCTGAGTGACAAACTTGGAGACAACAATGTGCAGTGTGTCATTTATTCTATGTTTAACATGATGAAAAATAGTTACATGCAATAAAATGTGCAAGCTAACACTGCTTTCCAATACCAAACAATTCTAACAATAAAATCGAGCCGAAAAAATATCTACATTAATATGAAGAAAACTTCAGATTTCTACGAGTGCCATGTTTATCGTGCTGCACGGGAAAGAAAGTAGAAAAGAAAATACTCAAGCTGGGGCGTTAATAATCAATATCCATGCAATCTATGGCCAACAACTAAATGCAGTGATATAGCCCCTTCCCCCCGCTTGGGTTAAAAATCGACTGTGCGCAGAACGACGCAGCGGAATGCTATTGTGGTTTGAAGGCACGAGTATCACAAAAACAAAAGGGGAAGAGGGAAACTACTTCAAGTGCCACAGGAAGGCCATGAAATCCTCCCCCTGCAAGAACATCATCATACTGGGTAGTTTGGTGCAGATAGCGAATGACTATCTGCACCAAACCCCCGAATCTCTAAGCGCAGGGTTGCATACCCTCCCACGAACCATTATGACACAACATCCTCAATATATACACATGTAACTCACAGATCAAGGGGAAAATAGCCGCGACAAAAACCTAACCATGGGGAAAAACAACAAACACCCAAACGGAACGGGATAATGCGAGCCTACCTGGCACTTGCTGCGTAACCGGCGGGAAGAAAGGCAGTCAAGAAAATTTCCATAGTTGAAGCCACCTGGAAGGAGCGTACACCGACAGCAGGGTCCGACCATGCTCGAGAGGATGACAACATGACGAGAGCGACAGTGGGCAAGTCGAAATGACAATCCAAATAGAATAATTGAAAATAGACCCGACCCCATATATATATATATATATATATATATATATATAAGTCAACACGTGTGGCAGGGAAAAAATAAAATCGGACAGCGGAAGCCAAACTGATTGGAAGCCGAAAGCGTAACTCTTTTTTCAATGGCAGATGGCCAAATCGCTAAGCCATCCATGGAGACATATGCAGTGGAACCTCGGAAGACTAATCGTCGGGATAAAAGTGGAACGAGAGCAGCAACGGCGGAACCGTGAAGTATAAATCAATCCACAACACAAGGTTTGAATCGGAAGCGGAAACAATACAAGATCGGAAAGGTTAGCACTTTCGAGAGCCACAATGGTGGAATTGTAAAGGGTGCGACCTTTTGCAACGTCAGGTATTAAATGACTTAGACGAACAGACAGAAAAAAATTTCTGTAGCCGCAACGGTGGAAGCTCAAGACTTACAGGATCGACAAAACTATCAAAGCGGGATTCGAAAGCCAAAAGAGTGATCAAGAGAGTTAGCAGTTTTCCATCCACAACTGCGGAAGAAGAAGTAATAAAAAGTTTCGATGCAAAACCAAAAAGCGGCCGATGTGAAAACCAACGAAGCCAACATTGATCATTTCTCCGCAACGGCGGGGTTCAAAATGACTAGACGTCCGGAAAAGGAAGTGCATTCCGCAGCTGCAACGACGGAAGCCCGAGACTTACGGGATCGATGAAACTATCAAAGTGGGAGCCAAAAATTCAAACAGGGATAGTAAGACTTAGCAATCTGCCCTCCGCAACTGCGGAGACTGAAGTAACAAATCATTCCGATGCAAAACGAAAGAACAACCGATTAAAACAAACGCGTTGAGAAAAATAACGAAGGTGAAGTTGAATACTCTTCCGCAACGGCGGGGCTGTAAGCAAATATTCTTCCGACTCGAACACTTGAAACTCATTCAAAGGCATAAAAAACCAAAGCGGCTCATTTCAGGTATTAGCAACAATCTTTCTTGAAGAGTCATTAAACCAAATCAAAGAAGAAAATGAAACTAATCTAAGAAAAAGGAGGGTCCCAAATTTTTTTGGAATTTTGGGAAAATGTTGCGGCTGCAACAGGTCCTAACCACATGGCCTTGAATTTTCCTGCCCCCATGGAATTTTTCCTAATCTTGGTCCCAAAGCAAGACAAGTTCCCCCTTAGAGAAAACCCGAGGTTTGACCGATTTATCATATTGAGTTTTGACCCTATTCTTATGAGCTTGATTAGTGGTCAGTGCATCTCTACCATGTTCATCAAGGTGTTCTAAATGTACCAGACGTTCCTCAAGCTCTGTCGTATCAGGTAACACATGAATAGCTATTTTTAGAGATGGGATTTCACACTCAATCGGAGTAACTGCTTCCACTCCATGAACGAGTTGGAAGGGGGAGAAACCCATAGCAGTTTTTACGTTAGTTTGGTAGGCCCAAAGAGTAGGATATAGCATGATGTGCCAGTTAGAACGGGATGCATCAATTGTATGTTTAAGGATAGTCTTTAAAGTCTTGTTTACAGCCTCAACTTGATCGTTTGCTTGCGGATAGTACGAAGATGAATGTTCCTGTCTGAAGCCCAGCATAGTGGTCAGTTCTGTCATCATGCTATTTTGAAAATGACTGCCATGGTCAGTGACAATCACTTTGGGTATACCAAACCATGCTATAATCTGATTGAATACGAAGAAAGCTGTTGTTTCCCCGTCGACTTTAAAAGTAGGCATTGCATCTGCCCATTTCGTAAAATAGTCAATAGTGACAATGATGTATTTATTCCCCCCAGCTGAGGCTGGGTTGCATGTCAGGTAATCAATCCCCCATTTCATAAAGGGACCTACCAAGACAACGGGAAATAACGGAGTAGGATGCGACTACATTTTCCTGGTGTAAAGCTGACAAGGATGACAACGCTTCACTGCTTCCACACAATATTTGAAGATTGTGGGCCAGAAATAACCGGCACATAGTATCTTTTGGGCCGTCGCTAACCCAGATAAATGACCCCCACACACTCCACTATGGGAATCATTCAGGACAATCTCCGCTTCCTCATGGGTAAGGCATCGACGCAAAATGGAATCTGCCCCTCTGCGATATAATGTATCTCCTACGATGAGGTACTTCTTGGCATGAAGGCGTAATTTACGTCGTTCCTCCCGTGAGGAAGCTACATGATAATTCAAAGTCTAGAGATATATAATAATATCCCCATACCAAGGATCAGAGGTGGATATCAAGAAGATGTGCTTATCTGGGAATGAGTCATCTTCAACTACTACATCTTCTTCAGTTGGAAATTCTGCTATAAGTTCAGCAAAAACTAAGGACTTCTTATACTTAGCGGACTGAAAATCCAAGTCAAACTCTTAAAGAATGACTATCCATTTGTTAAATTTTCCCCCAACAATCCGTCGAGATAAAACATATTGAAATGGATTCACATTCGCCACTACTGTTGTGGTCCTCAGTAAAATGTAGTGACATAACCTCTGAAAATGTAGACAGCTGCTAAGGCTAATTTCTCAACATGGGAGTATCTAAGTTCAGGTCTGGCCAAAGCATAGCTAAGATAATAAACGAAATGCTCTATAAGCTTATCATCTTCCTGGACTAGTACTACCCCAATGGTCGACTCAGACGCGGCCAGATATAATATAAAATCCCTAGAATAATCTGGTGGGTGCAATAAGGGTGCTGACAACAAATCTTTTTTCAATGCCTTGAAAACGAGTTGTGCAGTTTCATCCCTTACAAATGGGGTGTCCTGTTTGAGAAGGTGCATGAAACCCTTAGTAATCTTGGCATAGTTAACAATAAAACGTCGAAGAAAATTAGACTTTCCTTACAGGCTTTGAAGTTGCCTGATAGAACGAGGAGGAGGAAAATTTACAATGGCATCAACTTTTAATGGATCCACCTGGATGCCACTACTAGAGACAATGAACCCGAGCAATCTTCCTGACTCGACACAGAATACACACTTGTGGGGATTCAAGCGGATTTTATAATGTCTACATCTCTCAAATATCAACCGTAAATGATCTGGATGTTGGATCCTCTTACGAGAATGTGCAGGCAGATCGTCAAGGTATGGTTTGACAATGGCTTTAATATCATGAAAAGCAAAGTTCATAGCCCGTTGAAAGGTTGCCCCAACATTTTTCAATCCAAAGGGCATTTTCTTGTACGCGAAGGTACCCCAAGGACAAATGAAAGCAGTTTTATGTTGGTCTTTTGGTTTTATTTGAATTTGATTGTATATGGAGAAGCCATCCATAAACGAGAACACCTCACTTCCCACACAAGCATCTATAATCCGGTCTATAAATGGCGTGGGATAGTTATCCTTAGGACATGATTTATTCAAATCTCTAAAGTTAGTACAAACAGGGATAGTCCCTTGCTTCTTATCAACAGGAACAGGGTTGGATACCCATTCTGTCAAAGCTATGGGATAGATAAAACCAGCCTTCAATAGCTTTTCAACTTCAACCTTCACCATCGCCGCTTTGCTCGGGTTAACAGGTCTTAACTTTTGTCGAACCGGTTTGGCATCATAATATGTTCGGATTTCATGTTCAACAATCGATGGATCAATGCCTGGCATCTCCTCATATGACCAGGAAAAGACATCGCGGAATTCCTTAAATAGGGCAGTATAGATAGCAATCTCTTCACGAGAGCAATTTGCACCTATGTATATGTTTTCCATGACATCAGGGTTTACAGAGATGTTAATAGGTATAGTGGCTGAAATATTTTCCATATTCCCCTTGGTGAACATTCCTTCCCTAGGTAAGGGATTGATAGGTATATCAACATCTTTTGACAGTCTCAAACGAAACTCTTGATTTTCTATTCTACTTAGTTCCGGAAGAAAATAGGAGCAATGATGAAGATCCTCACAAATCTTACCACGTCCACTCATGGCTTCCAAAATGGCTTCATCAAATTAAAACCATGTCTAAATAATCTATAGAGTGTAAAGAGTTTTCCGCCCATGCAGGAAAATAGACTTCTTCCAAATCCTTCGAGATTGTCAGAGGATCCGGAATGGGATCAATAGTGGCTTGAGTGATAGCTTGATAAGCTACCTCCACTGCCGATAAGGGCACTTCTGGTTTGTGGGGGGACGGGAGAACCCAAGGATCAGTCCTATCAACAACCGTAGCTATGGACCTCCCCACACTAGTAGAACCAATATATCTAACTGGGACTGGAAGATCAAATGTGCCCATCAGTGATGTGTACATTCCAGCCCCCAAGCTTTGTGCAGCAGGTTTGACCTGATTAACCAATGACACAGTGGACTCATTATACTCTAAATGACCTTTTCGACTATAATCAAGTTGATCAATAGTAACCAACTTGCCCTCATGTGGAAAAACCACTACACGAAAAACTGCCGACGCAATAGCGGACATTGCATAAGTCCAGTTTCTTCCCAGAAGCAGATTATAGTCCAAAGGAGCATCAATCACTTCCACCTCAACAGACACTGCTTTTCCTACCAACTTAATTTCAAAATCCGGCAGGATACCATGTGGATGGAAGGACCTTCCATCGAAAGCAGTAAGTAGAGTGTTTGACGGGACCAGCTCTGTGGATCCGAGAGCTTTCCAATAGGTCAAGGACATAATGCATGTAGAAGCACCCTCATAAACAACTACCCTTCCAATGGTCTTTCCACCATGGATGACATCTATTGATAAGGATACATAGTAAGATAGGAAAATTTTAACATCCAACAAATGAAATTTTGCCATGAGACTCGATGAATCCATGCTGCCTAAAGCTGCTAAGAGGGCATCCCGCTAGGCGGGACAACTCTGTAACACCTATAAAGCTGACATTGCACACGGGGTTTGGGCTAAATCTTCAACTACGGAGTAGTTTGAAGCAGCCCTAGCATTAGGGTTATGCAAGGTCTTCTTGAAAACACCTTTCAGTATTTTCGGCATAGTTTCAACAGGTTTCTCTATCGTGAGAGGGTTAGAAGTTTCACCTATAGCTTTACCCTTCTCAGAAGTCTCTTTCTCATAATTTTTATTCCTTGTCTGCAACAAAGTCGAAGATCGAACCATGTTGATATATTTTGGGTCAGGGGCATTTTGAGTGCCCCCCGCTACATTAGAAGCTGAAGCAGAGTTCTGTCCTTGGGGAAAAGGATCCTTCAGGACAACCGGTTGTTGAGCTTTAAGCAGCTTCTGGGCTTGTTCCATAAGGGGACAAAGGTGAGTAAGGTGGTCCTCGTGGCACAACTTGCACGGGAACTTAACCTTCTTCTTTTCGTTCTTGCCCCCATCAGCATTGTTCGCGGGCTTCTACTTGTTTTGGTTTCCCTCTCCTTTCTTTCCTCTCTTTATCTTCCCACCAAGCTGCTGATTGCCCTTCTGAGAGGTTTGTGCCAAAACATTTACACTCTGGGGGGAGGGGGCAGCCTTTGCTGCCTCCACCGTAGACTGCTTGATAGACAACTGATGAAGTTGCTTAGCCAAAGACTCTACGGTGGGAGAGTTAACGGACCCAACCACACCATCGACAAGGGGTCCAGGCTTAGGATTCTCTGCATCGTGCGTAGGCCTTGGTGCCTCATAGGTAATATCATACAAGATCCCAGATTGTGAATAAATCAAATCCAATTGCTGGGCCCTGAGAATGGCTTCTTCTTCATTCGTCACTCCTAAGGTGGATACGTCCTTAGATATATAGGGCAACAGGGATTTAAGGAACCACTCTAGAAGGAACTCAGGAGGGATAGTGGCTTTTATAAGGCTCTTTCGCCTCCTCCACTCTTGGATATGATCTGAGATGTGGGTAGCCTTGTTCTGCCTAAAGGTAGATAACAAGTCCGTTCCGAAATCATATCGGATGGGAAGTTGAAAGTGGCTAAGAAATGCACTAGCCAAGTCCTAGAAACTACTGAAAGCAGCAGAAGGAAATTCAATATACCATTTTGCTGCGGTACTTGTTAAGGTTCTCTGGAATAGCCTCAACCTAACTGAATCTTCATTCAGTGAATTCGAAGAACACCATAAATGGAATGTGGTGGCATGAGCCCCAGGATCTTCACCAACTTTTCCCTCGAATTTAGGGATGTCCGATGGCAATTTGGTGGGAACAGGTGGCCATGAGGGGTCATGCCTCACCGGGTCATTCATCAACTTTGAAAAATCTCGCAAGTTTAATGTTGCTAGGAATAGAAGTTTGGGTCGAACTGGGGCACTAAATGTGCCAGCCTGAGGATTAGAGGGACCTGCCCCCGAATGCCCATAGGTAAAAGTGGGGTTGCCCCCTGCCACCAGTTGCGAAGTGGGTAGATTACTCTGAAATGGATTCCATCCGTAAGCCATAGGATTGTGTGTGGGAGGTGCAGTATAAGAAGTTCGGGCCGTCCCAATCGAAACTGGGGTCTGAAAGACAGGAGCCAGTATCCCTCCGCTAAACAACAAAAAGGGAGAGCTCGTGAATGGGGCCGAAATTGGAGTTTTAAAACTTTGCTCATAAGAGGTATTGTTCCCAAATTGCACTCCTACATACGAAGGTGATGGGCCTACGTATGGAGTGGATGGGGGAATGTGCCCCCCATTCCAAGGAAATCCTTGGATGAAAGTTGAGGATCCTACCGGACCACTCTGGGTAGTGTATGGGAAGGAAGAAGGAACAATAGGTATACTGGGAATCCTAGTAACCATATCACCAGAATTACCTGCTAGGTTCGAGTGAACCAGTGGTTGGACCACCCGGCTCGCTGGAGTCAAAGGTGTAGAAGGTACACTAGATCTAGGGGAACTTACCGGGGGAGGTAATACCTCTTCAACTAGAACAGCTGAGGTGAACACAAAAGAACTTTCTCCCACAGAAGACATAATCCTACCCACAGGGACACCTAAAATAGGTGAATCAAAAGGTCTAACCTGAATGATCACAGGATCGTTTAAATCAATCAAGGGTGTGTTAAAATTCCTTGCAAACTCGTCAGTCTGCAAGTCTTCTATCTCAACTATATCAAGATCAAAACGGTTAGCTATAAATTCTGGTTCACCTAGAACTTCACTTACTCCTACCGATTCAAATGAACCGTCCGTGTCCAATCTTCGCCTTTGGGGTAGAGGTGGAGGTTCCAATGTGACAAGAGGAGGAAGGTTTCGTAACCTTCTTGACCTTCTTATAGGTTGGTCCTCCATGATTGAAAATTTAACAAATCAAACCCTAAGGCCAACTAAACACAGACAAAACCATAGAGCACACACTATAAAAAATCCTAAAGCCTCAAACAATCAATCAAGGTTGAAAGATATGCTTTCCCGAAGAAAGCTAAAGAACAATTACTTGGCGTCCTTGAAGTGGTTCTTAGGCACAAGCGGAGGAATCACCCACTGCCCTCCCACACTTACAACAAGGGTTACATTCCAAGCCCATCCAAGGTGAACCAGAAATAGCCTTCTAGTTTACCTAGGTATGAACCCTAAATGTTAAGAGACTAAAGGCTACCTTAGCTATACCAATAGTCTGGGGGGACAGTCGCAAGCCTGACTCGTACACATGGGCAGGGTAGGTGAGCCCTAAACTCTGTCTAGGATAGAATACCCAGATGCGTAAAAGTCTTGATTTATGTTTTGACAAGGAATCAGAGGGTTATCTCCTCAGTCCAATGCCTCCACGTGGCCTCATGCTTGACTCCCTTTTGAGAGGAGCTTCCTAGATACAATTGATAAAGACAAGGATTTACCTAAAGAATGGTCCACTACGTCTGAATTTTAAAACTTATGGGAAGTTTACACTTCCTATCCCACAAGTCTAGCTTAATCTAGTAGGTGAAAGGCCCCTAAAAATAAAAATTACTAATAAATTTTAATTATTACATTCATTTTAAAGGGATTTTTCTTGCTCAAAAGGAAATGGAGTGATGAACTATGGTGTTTTTGACTCGATATGAAATAAAAAAGTAAAGGTGTATTTTTTCAAAGCAAATTGCCACTATTAAAGCAAACTTCTTTTTCTTTTTGTAAATATAGATTGATGAATAAATGCAAGCGATAAAGAGAAACTAAGACTATGTTTTTGTAGTTTTTGAGATTATATTTTAAAACTGAAATGAAAACTACTTATGCAAAAGCAAATGCAAAAGCTTGACAATGTTTTTCTTTTCACTTTTTAAAAATGCTCAAACTCTACTATGCCCCTAAAATGCACTAAACTTGAGTATAATTGGATCAAATCAACTGTATAAAATAAGCAAACTGAAGTAAACAGGTCAATAAAAACAAGAATCAACCAATAAAGGGAGACCAGGAACCCTAGCTTGGGTGTGTACAATGGCAAGAAATCACTGTAAAATCACAAAGGTAAGTGACAAACCAACCACTATCAAAAGATAGACTGGAAAGACAATGCCCAAAATCCTGATCACTGATTCGGACAGAGACACTTCAACCTATAACCCAAACAGGCCAACCTACTTCAAGATGCAAACATAAGACAATCCAAACAAAAGAAACCCAAGGGCTTTACGAGAAAGCACCAAGTGTGGACACCAAGGCCTTCAGACTAACTACACAGTATTCATAAAGAAAGCCAACTAACAAACAGGAATTACAAAAAGACAGGGACAAGCAAACCCTAGCCCAAAATCCCTATTTCCAGGCTTGTATGTGACTGTGTACAAGGGAAACTAGTGTAATGTACGCGACTGTCCAATATAGCAACCCGCATATGCAGGCCTCTGTACGCGACTGTGTATGAGAGCAACCTGCGTACAAGTACAAATTTTTTCTCAAAAACAAAGAAAAATCCACAAGGCTTTCAAATACTATGGTAAGCATGAACCAGGATAAAATACCACACACAAAATTCAAGGCAAAAATTGGTCAGGGGTGACAGAAACAACCTACAGTAGTCTGGGCTCCCCAGTGGATTCGCTAGTTCTGTTGTATAGGAATAAACACCTTATAACCGAAGGTCTGGGGTTACCAACATACTCATAGAACTTGCAGGAAATCAACCTTAGAGTACAGAAAAGGAAATAAGAGGATAGAATAGACTCACTCGATACATGATGGTTGATCCTAGCTTTGTCCTCTTCTGCTCTGCTTCTCCTCCAAAGCCTTCAGGGATGCTTCTCCTTCACCTGTCAAGAGCAAATCCTCCAAGTCCAAGATGATACATGTATATAAAACAGGTTAGATAAATCATATACAGAGTGCTTAATCATAAGTATTCATCAAACTATGATACATGAAAGACATTCAAAACACATATGGAAGAAGGATTCTTTTGATTAACAATAGTGAATGAGTTCAGATTACAACCCAACGCCCGAGACAAGGACTCCTCTGCAACCAAAGGATTCTGAGTTCCACTGCTCCAAAGACTTTTGAATAGACACCACCAACATAACTTTGCTCTCCAAGTATGATTGATTAATACCCTCCTCAAGGCCTTTATTTATACTTAGTGAAATAAGGCAGTTTCGAGGGTTGAGGAGGTTGAGACAGTTAAGATGGTTATGGTTAAGGGCTTAACAAATCTCAAATAATCGTGATTTATTATTTTTAATGTCAAAGGAAGGTGTACGCAGGTATTAATACTGGGAACCCACGTATGACATGCGAGTTGCTCTAAGGGGAGCTCGCATACAGATCTGTACGCGAGATGCAATTACAGATATTCATGTACAACACGCAACATGCTTTAATAAAAGGTGCGTATGTACGCGAGTTTCATATAACAAAAGGCATGTATAGCACTTGACATATTCAAAGGTAAAAATAACCAGCTGGATGGATGATAAATGTAGTTCATAATATGCCCATCTATAGTGTTTCAGGCAACCTTCAATCCATAAATGTCATTTTGTGTGCCAACATAGGGAATGTCGGCACTTGGACGGAGAAGTGCCATTTAGGTAGATAACAACTGGTTAATCACCAACTTCTTACATGTAAAGAAAAAGGCAATATGCAAATAAATGAACATGGATCACCACAATCTTCTTCGCTCCATTACACCTGTTTCTTAAGCAACATTACAGTGTTTCATAAGCATGAAATCTATTGCACAATTTCAGGAGAGCTGCAATTGAATGTTGCATTGCATTCAGTTTCAAGTCCCTTGACATAGCTTGTAAAGAAATAAAATGGAAAGAAAAATGAATCCTGCCGACGACTTGAACATTCCTCTGCATTTGAGCAAATAAGCAATGCCTAAAATCCTTATCAATCATAGAATCTAGGCGTGTCAATCCAGCAAACTCAGATCGAACAAATGCCAAGCGTTTGAGAAAACAAACTTCATGCAACCAACGTGGACTGTAGCAGAGCTGGAGCTGATTTCCATGGATGCCATTCTTCAGATCCTCCCACCGCCAAAGTCTAAGTTCTTCTCATTCCTGACCCCCCTTTTCATAACAATTATTTATTCAAAAATTTAAACGTTATTAATAATGAAAATAGAATAAAAATAAAAGAAAATATTTTTTATTTGTTCTTAGACATTTACCTTGAAGTGTCCTCTTGCATGACTCCCTCCCAGCATGCAGTTCACGTGGCATCCATCCACGAGCACCCGTGGGAGGTAAAGATACACTAAAAGAGACAACCTACCTCTAGCATTCAATCTTTCCACCCATTTTTTTCATCGATAGTTTGGAGTGGTGGTTTCTCAATGCCCCCTCCTCACTCCCCAACCTTAGCAGCCCTCGGGAGTGACGGATACACAGCCCATCCTTTTTCCCTTCTCTCTGCACGAGCAAGTCATTAGTGGAAGGTGATTTGCAGCTTTCTCATCACCATGAATACACTTTTTGTGAGATGATTTGCAGTTTTCTCATCAATTTTGTGTAGTTACATCAATTAACGGATGTTATTCCATCATTTTGCAAAGCGTAGCACACCATGAATATGCTTTCTCTTAGGTGATTTGCAGTTTCTCATCAATTCCATTGAAGCACACCATGAATACGCTTTATGTGAGGTGATTTGCAGTTTTCTCATCAATTTTGTGTAGTTACATCAATTAAAGAATGTTATTCCATCATTTTGCAGAGCATAGCACACCATGAATACGCTTTATCTCAGGCGATTTGTAGTTTCTCATCAATTCCATCGAAGCACACCATGAATATGCTTTATGTGAGGTGATTTGCAGTTTTCTCATCAATTTTGTGTAGTTACATCAATTAACGGATGCTATTCCATCATTTTGCAGAGCGTAGCACACCATGAATACGCTTTCTCTCAGGTGATTTGCAAAGAGGATGCTCAAAGTAGCTATGGCCAAACAGAGCTGAGTTGAAACATGGAGGAGGAGAGGACTGCTAGTTTGCAAAAATATCTCTCCACCAAGGTTAAAAGGCCAGTGTTAATAGAATCCTAATTTCCTTCCATTCAAGTTTTACTTTCCATTTCAAAAGAATATTGAAAACATGTTGTATTTCGGCTGATGCATATCTTTGCCTGCTTTGCTTATAAATAAGTGTATGCCAATTGGGACTAGAATAGTTATTTATATACCGATTTGATCATATAACCTACATAATATACAATAGAT
This sequence comes from Pseudotsuga menziesii, assembly GCA_001517045.1. Classification (NCBI taxonomy): domain Eukaryota; kingdom Viridiplantae; phylum Streptophyta; class Pinopsida; order Pinales; family Pinaceae; genus Pseudotsuga; species Pseudotsuga menziesii. The sequence continues at coordinate 596,725 of LPNX010986172.1, forward strand.
AAGAAAGCTGCTAACCAGTCTGCTTCAAATTGGCGCGGCTTATAATTTAAGTTAGGTCTGCGTTACTAGAGTTCACAAATTCCATCTGCAATTCAAACAACAATTCTGAAATTTACCCATATGTTAGAACCAATAATTCTATGATTTTTCATTTGATGAGATATTTTACTTTCCAGGAGACATTATTGTGAGGGAAAATATTTTGCTTTCTATAAACATTGAATCGAAAAATGTTTGAAACTTTATTATAGAAATGAAAGCTGATGTTACTTGAAAAATGAAATCATTTGAGATTTGAAACTCGAATATTTCTATTTATCCAGCTTACTATATATATCTACCTACTATATATATATAGTCAATGCCTTTTTGGAAGAAAAAAGCGCCATGCAGAAGAACGCATCAACCCCTGCAAGATGTTGAGCATACAAATGAAGCGAGAGAGTTTCTTTTGATCTTGAGATGCACATAGCTTGGCAAGAGTTATCAGGGTTACGAATCGTTCTAGGCAATCTGCATCCAAAGAATTCACTCCAATTTTTCTGCATCCAAAGAATTCACTCCTTAAAATTTTCATGATAATAGAAACGATTACTTGGGTGGAAAGGAAAGAATAATAATCCAGGAGAAGGGAGAATGTGATTGAGATTTTGTTTGTATGGTGGATAATAGGTAAAACCAATAGGCAAAGGAAGCAGCTACTCTCAGTTGATTTGGTGGATTGGAAAGTGAAAGAGATTAATGCATTACAGGTGTCGATAGGCAGAGAATATGGGAGAATTTTAGTGGATTCATGGATTTAATGAGAATACGATCTCCATCTGCATTCTTTCTGGAAGCTCCAACTCTTGGATTGATGGTGATGGGAGATGTCCCACTGTGCACCTAACCTGATCGACGATGCAGATTATTCGAATAGTCGGATGAAAACAGCGATGGATGAAAAAAAAACAGCATTAAATTCGGGGAGTAGACTCCCACTTGTTGAAACGCCTTACAACGTAATTAAAAATGTAATTAATATATATATATATATATTCTAAAATATTATATAAAATTATATTAATAAATGTAATTAATATTATTTTTTCTTTTTGGAAAAAATGTTTTATTTTATTTTATTATTAATTGTAAATTGCATTTTTGTTTTACAATAATGTTGGAGATGATGTTTACTTAACAAAAAAATATATAGAAATATGATCATTGTTGATTCATCTTAAATCTGAATTTAAGTATTTAAAGATTAAATTTATTGAGGTGTATTTCTTTTTTATATTAAAAATTTGGATTCTCTAGATCCTACTTTATACTAGTTTAACACCAAGCAATAATTGGTATATTTGGTCAATCCAAATTTATGCTAGTTTAACACCAAAAAAAATTTCATGTCAACTTTATTTTTTATCTCTTTTCATATTTATTAGATTTAAAAAAAAAAAAAAAAAAAAACACTTTTATTTGAAAAATACATCCTAAAATGAAAAATAAAATCTACATAAAAATTTTAAAAAAACTATTCACCAGAAATAACAATTAACCAACCAATTAAAAATATCAATTAGTAATTTTTATCATAAACTTTTTTCATTAGAGGAAATTTGAGGTCTAAACTGGGCCTCCTAAGGAAAATGATAAAATAATAGTTCAAATAATAAAATAATAGTTATTAATTTTGGAGGAAGAATGAAAAAAACTACTTTTTTGTTCGTATTTTTGACATATCTCCCTGTGTTTTTACTCACATTTCTAGCCAGATAGCTCATTGGATGCGGAATTTAATTACACATCCAATGAGTACCCACAGTGCATACTTTTAATGGACCCCGCTACCCCAAAAATAAGAAATACCTAAAAAAATGTGATGATGACATCATCATCACGTTTTGTCAGGCATTTCTTATTTTTGGGGTAGCGGGGTCCATCAAAAGTATGTAGTGTGGGTACTCGTTGGATGCGTAATTAAATTCTGCATCCAATGAGCTCTTCCTCCTGAAATTTGAGTAAAAACACAGGGAGATATCTCAAAAATACGAACAAAAAAAGTAGTTTTCTTTTATGACAAATATGTCAATTCAACCATTATGGTTGACTCATTTTATTGAAATTCTATTGGTTCTTGAATTCCAACTGAAAAAATTTATTGTTGGTGCTTTTTTTTATAAGGCCCATTTTAGACCCCAAATTTCCTCTAATGATATGAACATGTAAATCATATGGTCTAACAATCATCCAACAAATATAGGCATAACAATAGTAGAAGAACCTCAAATGTAAGATTTGAATATTGACATCGAAACTTTCATAAATTAATTGTTCTAAAGTTTTAAAGTTCAAATGCATCATATCTATGGTGTATGAATGGTATGTTGGAATTCAAGGTATTAATGCTAATAAAGCTTCAATGTGCATTAGATGACAAATAGAGGTAAGCCATTACAATTGGAGCCAAATATAACATACCACCTTCATGGATTTTAGAAGTTAAAAGAGATGTTGAGCCTTAGATGGAAAATAGAGACAACTCATTATATTTTGATCCAAGAGTATAACATACAACCTTTATAGATTTTAGAAGTTAAAATAGATGTCGATAGAATATGCTTGAGTTTAATTTTGCAAGTTATATTTGAAATAAGTGATTAATAAAGATACAAAGGGCATGTCGATTCCTTAACATCGGTATGGTTCCAAAGTGTCGAAACATGACGTTAGTGGCAAATTATCTTAACTATGTCATCATTTGATTATCCATCTACCATGGATTTAACTCAATGACCTCTTTATGCCTACATTCAATTTTTCCATGCACAACCCCTTTTACCTCTTGGAAAGTTTCGTCATGATCACCTTGTTTATAGTTTTCCGCCAATCTTATGTAATCATGCATCGTTTGATTAAACTTATGAGTTCTTTTCATTAATGTTGTCACCTCTAGATTTCCCATTATTATATAGAAAAAAACCAGCCCCAACTCTCTCAAATATTATTTAAAAAAAAACTTCTCTAACACGTTTTCCATTTTATTTATGAAAAAAGGTACCCTCTTCTAATTATTCCCTTAGGATTTGAAAGGAAAACCTAAAAATTGGCTTTTTAATGTTCTTGTTGAAGGAAAAGTTTGATCCTTTTGGCCCTTGCATATCCAATATCCAGTTTAGATTACAGGTGGGAAATAAACAAGCAAAATAAGTCAAGGTGAGTCAAAAAGCTCATCCATGACCAAATCATAGATCCTTTTTCGAACCCATAACTAGTATGCAGGAGAATAACGAGTTTACAATGATAAGAAGAAACAAATCAACAACTAATATAATTTCCCTGCAGCCCATTCAAACCTTATTTGCAAACTATCAAATGTTTCTTTTTATTGGTTGTATCAAACAATCAAAGAGTCGTATGTGTGAATTACGATGAACTTGACACAGATGGGGCAACCAATATGCAACCCGAAACAGATGGTGTAATGCTATTGCGGGGGATATCAAACACCTAAACCCTATGTGCGTCTCCATTTTTCGACATAATTTTCAAGTATAAGACCATCCAAGGTGTTATATTGTCTTAATAAATCACCAAATATTTAATTATCAACCAGGGTTTGTAAACTTGGAGTTGACACAAAATATATGCTAAGGTAGACGGGTACATAAGGTGTCGTAGAAATATTTTAACAAAGAAAAGATTGAAATATCTTTCAAAATGAAAAACCAAGTCAAACTTCAGAAATCCAATTATTAAGTTAATTAAACTCGAACAAAACCAATAGATTAGAATAGTATGAATTTATACTACTCTACTCTATGAACAATAACTGAAAATATATATAATACTGCTCTAATAAACAAGACTGTGTTAGATGCAAACTACTCTTTATAAGAAATCTATGATTTATTCCGCTTCTAGTGTATGAGTTAGAAAGGCTATAAACAAGTTCAAAACTCTAACTATGTCGAAACAAGAAATTATATCTTCTAAGGCAATATTATAGCTACTTAATATATTTAAGAACTTCAACAGTTAAACTATACATTCACTTAACCAATACACAATAACTAAGCTAAATTATTTAGTTCCATTCTCCCTGAGGATTCTGAGGATATGTGTTCATTGTGACAGGAACTGGAGAAGGTGTGTCAAAATGAATTTCAAAGGAACTCAAAAAACTAAACGAAATTAAGTCTAATTTAACTTCTACAAATAGGTGTAAACTAAAGAGTGTCTAGTTACAAGTGACAGTAAACATTGTGATTTATTCTCTCTCCATAAACAAATGACTCTAGCAAAAAAGAAGTGTTATTAACAAGTGATCTATTAATCAAGATACAAGACTATTTTAATGATTACTTTGAAGTTGGAGGTATACTACTCTAGATAGGTAAAGCATTAAATAATTTTCAGGAAATAAATATAATCTAGAAGCAAGTAGAAAACATAATAAATATATTTTATCTCTGAAGACAATCCTACTCTATGAACATCTTCAGTAACTACAGAGTAAGGAGGACAGATCTTATGCTAGAAATGGTGATAAAATTATAAAGAACTGATGTACTTTTTAGAGAATAAAATTAACAAATTTAAATTCTAAAATCAATCTACATCAGAATAAGGTAGATCAAACTAGAAATTCAATTGACAAGTTCTAAAATAGTAACCAATTAAGAAATTAGAGACAAAAGAAACACGATTTATAAACAAACTAAAGCAAGAAGAAATGAAATTCAAGAAGCATTATGTAGTTTAATGGATACTTTATGTGCTTTGAAATAAGGTTCTATTTATATATGACTATTGTTTAACTATAGAAAATAACACAATTCGAAAACTAGGAAAACTGGACTTCAAACAAGTATGAAATAAAACAGAAATATTAAAGTCCGAACGACAGTTTGGATGACAGTATAGAATGACGGTCCAGAAGGTGAAAAACATAGTAAATTACAAAATAAACAACCTAAATGGTCCTGACGTTGGCTAGTTTATGCATATGAGGTTTTAGTGCAGAGAAAGACAATAACTAAGCTATTTAACAATTGAAATAACGGAAAAACACTTATGCTAATCTACTTTTAAGAAAGGAAATCATTTCCTATAAAAAAAACTAAAAGATAAATGCAATTAATCTACAACTACAGCATAATTAACAGAATTGAACCTAAGTATAAACTAAGCCTAAAACATTAAACTGGTTAAACTCTAACTAATTGCAAATATGAAATCAAAGAACAAACTGAAAGAAAGACTGTAAAGAACTATACATGACCAGTAACTTCTAACCTTTGAAAGTATAAACAATATTAATAACAAAACATGGATTATATTAACAACAGAAAAATATACATGCAGGAAACAAAGCAATATTAATTATAGGAAACTTGGATTACATACAAAGACAGAAACATAAACTACTTATTTGTGAAAGGAAACAACGGAAATATACATATAAAAGTCCTCTAGCTATTGAGGGGGCCTTCTCAGCAATCGGAGGCTGCAAATCAATCAATCACTCATGAACACAGAGACACATATCCACAGCTGAAAATAGAATTTTTATTAAACTGGAACAAAGTTTATAGAGTTTCTATGCTTGCGATTACTAGCTAACTTTTGATTATTGTCCAGCGACGTCTTTTATAGTTTTACAATGGAGAAGTAGGTTGACCCTTTCAGTGGTTGACCGCTTTAATGATAGACAGTATTAACTACTAAACAAATGATTACATAACTGTTTATGACAGCACACAGGGCGTCTTCCTAATTTCATGGTGTCGGTTCTCCTCATGTGTGCAGCTGGTACGCTGATCTCTGTTGATGTGGGTAGATGATGTGGTGTCGGGCTGAGTGAACAAAAGCTTGAATCTGCTATAGCAAGGACTCTCACATCATTGGAAACATGTGGCCAACTAAACCATAAGACCACTATTTGCTTTTAATGCAGTGGAATATTCCAACCAACAGAGCCATGGTATAAACAGAAGGTTGTTTGACGGTTTGAATGCAACTATGTGTTTTTAGCATGAATGCGTGTCTGCGTGGAGGTTCATTTGGAAATTAAAACTTTCAAAACATGTCTATATAACAAGAACGTTTACAAATGTCACATAATTGTACATAAAACCATGAAATAATGAAAATTAACCAAGACTTGTATAATATTCAAATAGGTTGTTGCTGTATTTGTAACTTCGGAATGTATTCACCTGTATATCTTATGTATTTTACCCCGATGTTTATTCTGGGAAGTGTTTGTAATGTATTAAAGTCATGTCATGCCCCGATGTGCCTATCGGGAGATTCAATAATGTAAACAAGTCATGTCAAGTCATTGTGGGTAACCCTACTATTGTTCAAGGGTTAAAGTCCCCGCAGTTGTGGGGCCCTGAGGTTATTAGACTATCCTAGAGAAGTCGACCCTAGGTGAGTTATTGTAAGTTGGGGAAATAGTCCCCACCATTGTGTTAAGGATAACCCTCCTTGTTGGTCGGAGGGGCAAAGTCCCCACAAGTTGTGGGGCACTAGGGTTATTAGACTCTCCTAGAGATGTCGGCTCTAGTAAGTAATTGTTAAGTGAGGCCGACATGTTGGAGTGTACATTAAGTGAATGAAAGAATATAAATAGAGAGTGAGCCTCTCTATTTATCACACACACATACACTCACTAGGGCACATGAGTGAGAGAGAAGTTGCTAAGACAAGAGAGAGACTACTGCTGTCGGGAGATCATCTTTATGTTTTCGAGTTTTACTTTTGGTGTTAATTCTATATCTGAGGAAGTTGCGGGGTTTTCTCCTTTATCTTTTCCCCGAAGAAAATTCTTTGTGTCTCTTGTCCCTTGTGTTTATTACTGTGCATGCTATTCTCTCAGTTAAAGATCCTAAGATCATAATGCTAGCTTGAATGATAAAAATCTAACATGGTATCAAAGCTAACCTAAGAAGAATACATTGTGCAGCTGTAGAAACTAGGGCTTCTTAATTTTTAGGTCTCTCTCCACAATCCATCAGCAAAAGTATGCTAGGATGACTCTCCATTGAAGGCGCATCTTTATGTCGAAGTGGAATTCGATTTCGAGCATTTTCGGTTTTTGGTGCAGAAAATTAGGGCTTCTTACAGGAGAGGAATTTTTTAGTGAGCCCGGCATAGGATTTATCCCCTCATCAAAATAGAATTTTACAGACCTGGGTCAATATTTTTTGGTTGGGTGAAACTCCGGGAAAGTCAAACCCTAGTTTGACCCCGAGTTGGAAAAACCCTAAAATAATAAAACTGATAAGTTTTGGTACATTCACTATATCTTGGGATTGGAGATGGTTAGAGAGCTGAAACTTTCACAGGCTGAAGATAAAATATTGATGTACACTGTGTTCCAAAATTCAGCCTTATATTTGATCTATTCTAGGAGATATGATTCCTCCAAGTTAGGGTTCCATCCTCTTCCAGGATTCATCCCTAAATAGGACACCTGGGGAGAATTGCTATATCTCGGTCTACAAAGGTCCAAATGAAATTTCTGAAGATTTTCCAGAAAGGGCATGGACTGTAATTTCTGTGGTCCAAATTTTAGACCCAGAAAAGGAAACAATGACACGTGGCAGTCTGTACAACTTCGATATACTGAACAGTCCTGAAACGGGTCACCTTGGAAAAACGCTCATAAGTCCAAATCAGTGAAACCAATTCTGGTGAAACCTATGGTGGTGGAACAAGGATAGGTGAGGCTACCTAGAAGTCTTAGACATAGAGGAGTAGTAGTTTTGAAGATACTACAGAAACAGTTTCAGGCATTTCTATAGAATAAATTGGAAAACTAGGGCTTCCTGTTCTGGGAGCTTCCCTCCACTGTTTTCAGAAAAGGAGTACATTGGACAGCTTGCCTTGAAAATGTCTATCTTTATATCCAATCATATCTAAAAGATTCCAAGTTTTGAAAATTAGTGTTTCTCTAACAAACCGTAGATTAGCTAGCTCCAGAACCAGGATGGACACCTCAAATTGGTAAGATCTAATCTTTTGCTATTTTCATTTGAGGTTCTAATTTCAAAAGTGATCTATCACATCAGCTTGATGATAAGCTTGGTGAATTTGACAACCTCCAAGCATGGAAGTATATGATCTCTCTGAAGAAAATGAATTGGACACCTACATAAGTAGAGAGGTTCCAGTTCTAGAGGGAGATGAGGTTAAAAGCCTTACACAAGAAGAACTTGGTCAAGGCCAAGAAGATCATTGTTGATTTAGTCACAGATCATCTTATACCACAAGTGTCTTCCCTAAAGACACCAAAAGAGATTTTTGATTCCTTGACCAAGCTATTTGAAGGGAAGAACATAAATCAGAATATGACTTTGAGAAAACAGTTGAAGGATGTGAAGATCCAGAACGCAGAGACCATACAGTCATACTTTACAAGGGTCTCTCAAATCAAAGAAAAAATTGTAGTAGTAGAAGAAGAAGTGGAGAATGCAGAAGTGGTGATATCCAACTTGAATGGCCTCCTAGGATCATGGGATTCATTCATGCGAGGAATGTGTGCCAGAAGGAAGTGATTACTTTTAGCAAACTCTGGGAAGAAGAAGAAGCTCGACTCATATTAAGAGAAGAGAAGATGGGAGCAACTGAAGATCAAGCTCTCACCATCCAAAGAAGATCCCTCAAGCAATGAGGAATATGAAGAACTCAACTCTTGAAGAACCTATTATCCACCTTAGCATTTGGATGAGAAATGATGCTATTATGAATGAAGAAGATGATGAAGCTGAAGGATCAAGAAGGAGCCTACCCACGAAACAAATAAAGATAAGTATTCAATTGTCATTTTATGATATTGTTTTGTTATGCATTTGTTTATATTCAGTTAATGTATTATGCATGATATAATGTTTGCATTAATGACATAATACTACTAATATGCATGTGATGGGTAAGTAACTCATGGTGCTATACAACTCTCCATTGTTGCTTATCTAGAATGAAACATCTTTGATGACATATTGGATTAGTGCACAATCTCAATGTTGTCTTGGTAGAGATGGAAGGCATCTAGAAATTTTCCATGAGATATGGATGAATGTTATATTGGCTAAAGTAGTTGCATGATCATATATTTATGCATAATAATTTGCCAGTATGAATATTCCTTATGAAATGTTTCTAACCATACAAATGCATTTGACTTGTAGGAAATATCACATACATAATTACCTACAAGCAAAGAAGGATGACACTTGTTCCAAAGAACAAGTGACGACAGTTCAAGATGAAGAATAATATGACGAATGCAGCGACATCATTGATTCAGAACCTTCCAGCCATCAAGAAGTAACCAAAAAGAAAGGGAAGACCAGTTCAAGACTAATGATGTCTAGAATGCAGTATTGATACATGAAGGGAAGTTCGTAGTTCCATCATGCAGTAGATGGAAACATCGTGGGATACAAGGCAAGAATCATAGCATGAGGCTTCTCATGAAAAGAAGGCATAGACTATGAAGAGGAATTTGCAACTAATAGGAATTGAGACACGTGACAAGCATAATCATGTGTGCAAATGAAAGAAGGCTTTGTATGAGCTCAGAAGACACCCATGAGATAACACATACATGAGGAGCTTGATGAAGATCTGAACCTTTGCTACAAGGTTGAAGATGAGAGTCGACAGAGGATCTTGGTATCTAGTGAGTCTCGATGGATACATAGAATATTAGTAGCAGAGGAAGCTACTTGTCACTCCAGTACATAATGTTTCAATGCATAGAGTACGAAAGATAGAGGGAGTATGATGCTCCGCTTCAGAGGGAGTGATTGCAGAAGATCCTGAGGTTCAACATGGTACGACATGATGGATAGATTACTGATGACTCTAGACTTTACTGAGAGTAAATCGGATTCCAACCTTTGCTTCAAGGTTGAAGGTGGAAGACTAGTGATGCTCCTATTATATGTCAATGACTTGTTCTTGACATAATAGAGGAACTCATTAAAGTTGCAAGAAGGAGACTTGCTACTGAGTTCAAAATGAAGGACTTGGGGATGATGCACTACGTTCTAGGCATGGGGGTGTGGACAAGGAAAGTATGCGATAGAGATCCTGAAGAGGTTCAGGATGATGGACTGCATGACCACACCTATGGCATCGAACTTGAAGTTATTGAGTGTTGCTTCATTAGAGTTGGTTTTTGCCACGATGTATCGTCAGATGATTTGTTCCTTGATGTACCTGACAGATACAAGACCCAATATTTGCTTTGTTGTGAACACATTGAGACATGTTCACTTGATGGTTGCAAAGGGTACAGTCGATTATGGACTCAAGCATGATATGAATCAAAAGATTAACCTGGAGGGTTATGTGGATTCGTATTAGGCAGGCAGTTCCATTGATAGGAAGAGCACTTCTAGGTGCTACTTCAGTATGAGATCAGGTGTGATCTCTTGGTTTGGTAGGATGAAGTTCTGCATGGTGCTAAGTACAGCCGAGGAAAAAGATGTTGCCACTTGCTATTTGGGAGGTACTATGTTTCTTTTGAAAACTACTATTTGATTTGATTGATCTGACTTGAATTTTTGGTATGATGCAGAGAGGAGCAGTTAAGCTCCAGTTTGTGATCCAGATTGAGATCTCTTGAAAGAGGGAGTTCTAGCATAGCTGGTGAGACAAGTTGTCTGAGCATAAATCCTGGTGAAGCTCGTAGGTTGCTCAGACGTAAACGGTCCTATAGGTTGTCCTCGGATGTAATCAATCCTGGCGAAGCTCACAAGTTATCTCTGGACATAATCAGCCCTGATGTGATTCTATGCTAGAAATGGCCAGAGTGAAGTTTGAGTACTTCAGGGAGAAGCTTGGTGTTCTCCAGATCGAGGTTCCTTCCAAAGGGAAGTGATGATTTCATAAGCCCTTTTGACATGGTGAGAGGATTGGTTCCTTCCATGGTAAGATATAAGTGTTGTGCCCTTCTGACATGGTGAGAAGATTGGTTCCTTCCATGGTCAAATGTAAGAGCTGTGACATGGTGAGAGGATTGGTTCCTTCCATTGTCAGATGTATGTGTAGATCCCACATCCAACATGAAAAAGGGATGGCTCTGTGAAGACACATCTAGTATGAAAAAGGACTAGCTCTGTGTAGATCCCACATCCAGCATAAAAAAGGGCTGGCTCTGTGAAGACACATCTAGTATGAAAAAGGACTAGCTCTATGTAGATCCCACATCCAACATGAAAAATGGTTGGCTCTGTGAAGACACATCTAGTATGAAAAAGGACTAGCTCTATGTCGATCCCACATCCAGCATGAAAAAGGGCTGGCTCTGTGAAGACACATCTAGTATGAAAAAGGACTAGCTCTGTGTAGATCGCACATCTAGTATGAAAAAGGACTAGCTCTATGATGACACATCCAGTATGAAAAAGGATTGGCTCTGTGTAGATCCCACATCTAGTATAAAAAAGGACTAGCTTTGTGATGACACATCCAGTATGAAAAAGGACCGGCTCTGTGTAGATGCCACATCTAGTATGAAAAAGGACTAGCTCTATGATGATACATCCAGTATGAAAAAGGACTGGATCTGTAGATGTGCATCCAACATGAAAAAGGGCTGGCTATGTCGATGAAGACCTACATGGAGGCTAGGCCTACAACCAGCATGAAATATGGCTGGCTCTGTAGAAGTTCTTGTGATGAGAATAATCAAGATATAGCACCTGTGATGATGATCTAGTAGTAATGATCCAAATCGAGTGATCATCTAGATCCAGTGATGATGATCCACCAGTGATGATACAACAATGATGAGTCAGATCGAGTGATGATCCAGATCCAGTGATGATGTCCCCAAGATGATCCAGATCAAGTGATGATCCAGATCTAGTGATGATGATGCAGATCCAGTGATGAAGATGACTTGAAGATGAAGATGATGAGATGATCCAGTTAATACAGAGAAGAAGACCAGTGCTAACGAATTGTGTCGAGAGAATACCTTCCTAGTTAAGAGGGAGTGTTGATGTATTTATAACTTTGGAATGTATTCACCTGTATATCTTATGTATTGTACCCTGATATTTATTTTGGGAAGTTTCTGTAATGTATTAAAGTCATGTCATGCCCTGATGTGCCTATCGGGAGATTTAATAATGTAAACAAGTCATGTCAAGTCATTGTAGGTAACCCTCCTATTGTTCAAGGGTTAAGGTCCCTGCAGTTGTGGGGCCCTAAGGTTATTAGACTATCCTAGAGAAGTTGACCCTAGGTGAGTTATTGTAAGTCGAGGCAATAGTCCCCACCGTTGTGTTAAGGATAACTCTCCTTGTTGTTCGGAGGGGCAAAGTCCCCACAAGTTGTGGAGCACTAGGGTCATTAGACTCTCCTAGAGATGTCGGCTCTAGTAAGTAATTGTTAAGTGAGGCCGACATGTTGGAGTGGACATTAAGTGAACGAAAGAATATAAATAGAGAGTGAGCCTCTCTATTTATTACACACACACTCACTCACTGGGGTGCATGAGTGGGAGAGAAGTTGTTGGGACAAGAGAGAGACTAATGCTGTCGGGAGATCATCTTTATGTTTTCTGGTTTTACTTTTGGTGTTGATTCTATCTCTGAGGAAGTTGCAGGGTTTTATCCTTTATGGTTTCCCCGAGGAAAATTCTTTGTGTCTCTTATCTCTTGTGTTTATTGTTGTGCATGTTATTCTCTCAGTTAAAGATCCTAAGATCATAATGCTAGCTTGAATGATAAAAATCTAACATAGGTGCATACCTGGGTTTAATTGGCAGTCTAAATAACAAGAAGTATGCCAAAAAGTTGCAAAAGTAATGTAGACAGAGCAATTTATAAACCAAAAATGATGACAAAATTGGGATCAACACTCCCCCAAACCCAAGAGATGCCAGGTCCCACTGAGAAAAACAAGGAGGAAGTTAGGAAGAAGGTTGAGTTACGTTAGCAGCTACCTTCAACTTATCAGAGGAAATAGGAGATTTGAATTTCAACTTCCTGGCTTGTGCCTCTCCTTATGAGAATCACGCGAAGAGGTTATGGCTTTATTGAGATATTCAACAGTATTAACTTGAATATGTATCTCCTTTTTTTCTCGACAAAGATATGCAATCATCTAGGCATATCTTTTGTTTTCGATTGTCGACTGTGCTAATTCTTGAGTCAGGCGATCTATTGTCTGCTGATTTAGAGTAAATGGCTCTGCAGGATCTTGAGGGGGGATCAATTCTTTGGATGGTGTTTCAAGGTCGATAGAAGGGACTTGTTCTTCATGACCCGTGCCTTGAGCAGATGGAGAAATGGGCTCGAGAGCAGAGGCTTTAAGCAAGGGCGAGATAGAAATGGGTTCATCCACCTCGACCACACTATCTAGATGATCAGACTGAGGGGTAGGCTGAATGGTGGTCTGAACGAGATTCACCTTCTTATTCTTGGCTCAAAATTGCAGAAAAGTTAGAAATTCAGCGGCCACAGGGTCAACAATGGTGGGTGAATGGCCATGCAAACTTGTTTCTGAAGTATCTTCATCAATATGCACTACTTTAGTGTGTTTCTTTTCTTTGGGAGGGGTTTAACTAGGTTCACAGTCACGAGTGTACTGAGGATGCTTTCAAGCATTTAAATGAGGGTTTAATATGTTAAACACAAAATTTTCCCAGGTCTGGTTCCTCTCCTTCAACTGATGCACGATCAGGAGCTTGATAAGACTATCGTGGTACAGACTACCCATAGGATTGACCGTATTTTTCCTAACTTGGTTCAACATCTTTTTCGAGCTCTTAAGGAAATAAAATGAAAATCTAAGAAACTGTTGATTGACAAAATGTGCCAATAATCAGAAATGGCAAGCTTTAAACATAGTGAACTTACCTTCGCAAGTTATAAGGTGAATGATAATGGCCAAAGGATTAAGGTATTCCGACTTAACCCATTCTCTGTGAGACCCTTTCGTACCCACGACATGTTTATAATCTGGCTTCCAAGTGAAATCATGGGACGACTGAGGGAGAAACAGATGTTTGTGCCAATGGGTACCTTCTCTCCAGAGCTTGGTAGCTATTGCAACAGTCTCCTCGGTCACTAGAAAGGTAATTATTTCTGACCGAGATCCTAAATTTACTGGTAATTTTTGGAAAACTTTATTGAAAGGATTAGACACTAAATTAAATTTTAGTACTACTTATCATCCGCAAATGGATGGGAAAATAGAAAGAGTTAATCAGGTACTAGAGGATATGTTGTGAATGTATGTTATTAATTATCCCAAGAAGTGGGAAGACTATTTGCATTTAGTTGAATTTTCTTACAATAACCATTATCAAGCCTCAGAAAAGCTTGGTCCTTTTGAAATATTATATGCTAGAAAGTGTAACACTCCTATTACATGGAGTAATCAATTAGATCGATTGATGTTAGGACCTGACATGTTAAAAGCATAGGAAATAACAGTGAAAGAGGTACAAGGCAACTTGAAAAATGATCAATATAGGAAAAAGAGTCATGTCAATCTTAAAATAACTCAGAATGCATTCCAAGTCAATGAGCATGTGTTTGTTAAGGTGAAACCAATAAAAAGCTCCTTTAAATTAGGGAGTTATGCTAAATTAGCACCCCAGGTATTGCATACCATTCGAGATATTGGTAAGAGTGGGTCCAGTGGCTTATCAACTAGATTTGCCACCTAATTTTAGGATACACAATGTTTTTCACATTTCTATTTTGAAAAAGTATATACATGATGCTACTCATGTGATTAACTAGAATTTGATTCAAGTAGAACCAAAATGAGATTTTTCGGTGGAACCAGATTGTATTGTCGACAGGAGGGAATTTTTTTTCTGGAACTGCACCATTGGACATGTAAAGGTGCAGTGGAAACACCTTAGTCTAGATGGAATATGTGGGTGGCATATCCAGCTTTGTTCAAAAAAGACTCAGAATAACTTAAGCAACATCAAGGATGATGTTGAGCTTAAGGGGGGGCGGGGGTGTTTGTAACATACCTAAAACTGAAAAATAAATAATTATTATTTATTTCAGCAAAAGCATTATGTTAATTTTTATTGTAAAATTTATGACCAAGTGGGTCAAGGATGACTGTAATTGAAGAATTATTTATTTTATTAATTAATAAAAGGAGACACCTATTCAAAGGATACTGTTAAATGAGTGTTCACTTCCCACTAGGAGGAAGGAGCAGCTGTAGAAGGATGGTTGACAAGTGGCATCACTGGCATTCACTTTCTAGCTGCTGTCGGAGCATAATCCCTAAAAAAAGTAGTCATGTTCCATGAGAGGGGGAACTAAGCTGGGTGGCTCATTAAATTTCAAAACTAACCCAAAGACCTAGACAATCTTATATAAACCATCAAATTGAGTAGGAGGCTCACTACTCATTCTTATTGTTGAGAGAATGAACTTTGTGACTAGTGCAAACTGAAAAGTCAGGCACACAAAGAATTTGACAAGGGGATAGCTAAAGTGTTTTGTTGAGTTAAGTCTGCAACTGAGTGCTAAGTTGCATAAGTATGTTGTGTAGCAGAGATCTCTGTCCTAGTGGTGCAGTGAGCAAGATTGGGGGTCCTAAGCAAGTGATTTGGCTGCTTTAGGAAAAGGTTGGGTGGAACAGTCTCCCTTGGGTGTTAGTCCCATTTTTTCTCCAATACTTCCAGGTTCCAACTCTATATTTGTAAATTGTTATTTAATTCTGTTTAAATAAGATGATATTATTTTCATATGTATTCATAGTCAAATGATAGTTATTCAACATATTTTTTATGATGTAGTTGCATAAAAACTGATTAGAAAAGAAATGAATTTTAAATTATCTCTTGTATTTTTCCTCTCACAGAAGTGACGTATTCTAGTATAGGAAGATATGAAATGATGTGGAATAGTAGTATTAGAATGAATGAATATATGTGTAGATTCAGATCATAGAAATGATATATATATTTTGTATACAATCTACTGCTAGACTTAGTAATTAATTAATTTCAAGTTACATTTCTTAATTCAAAGGTTAAATTTTTTAGTGAAATCGACTTTTCATTACAGTACAACTATAGGAACAGAAAGTAAGTGTAGAGTCCTTTTCTTTCATGTGTATAGTAAGGTACTCATTATCCTTAAACACATTAACTTCTAAATGTATAAGAGTACATATGTACAGATCCAAACTTAATCGTGTTACTCTATTTTTTATATTCCTTAATCAAACTCTAATGTTATTCTAGAATAGCCAGATTTAGTATTGAATCATATTAAAACTAAACCAGAATTCTTAAAGGTATCTTAAGCCATATTTTTAACAGCTAAACTATTAATGTAACACCAAGTCGAGATTATCGACAAATATTAGCACTGGTTACAGGCTTTCGATTTAAACCGGTGTTGATTCTGTAGTATTTATTTACAAAATAAAATATTAGACAGTCTCTTGACGTATTACGTTTATTTGAACAAAATTGAAAAATCAGAGTAAGACTCCACAGTTTCGAAATAAAATAACAAGAACCTGGAATGGTATAACCGAGTTCATTTTATCAAAACAGTCTTAGGGCTTAACTCTTTAAAAAGGTTCTAGTAATGTGGTCAACTAGCAAAATTGTAAATCTTCTCCATTAATAATAGAAGTAATATACAATCTCATGGCTTATTAAAGGAAACTAAATAGAAATAAAAGACAGCTAACCGACAGATGACTCCATGGCCCTTTTTATTATTAAAAAGGGTATGAATATAAACGACGAATAAAAGAACCAAAGGATCTCAAAATGTAAACCCTAATACATATTAAACTTTTATAATCATATTAGTTTATCTATCTCATGGCTTTGACCGTATGATAAAGAGGGACTGTGGGACTTTAAAATAATGAGTAATTACAGACTATGTTCTTTTAAATAATTATAGAGTAAAACTATAGGATAAAGGCCTTACGGGTTTATCAAAACAAAAATAAACTAAAAGTTAAACAAGAAATCTCTTGCAAGATCTTCACGATTGTGTAGCTAAAAAGTATTTATAATACCACTCTTATACAATCAAGAAACTAAATTACTGAAGCTTATTATAAATCATAACATGACACACTAAGCCAAGTAAAGTTTGGGTACAAAGTATATAGAGGATTATCAAACTCTTTTCCAAATATTTCCATTAAATATCAACAACAATAAAATCATGATAATGGCTTTTTGCCCAAATCATATAAGAAAAGTCTACAGAGTAGGGCTGCGACCACGTTTTGGAACAATTTACCCAAATCCTCTTGAGTTATCACCGAAAACAGGTAAAGAAGTCAAAACAATATCAAAACACTACAGCAGCTACATGCTTACACAGATAACGTTTTTCTTATGGTTCTGAAAAGAACATAACAAACTTAGATAAAACATCAAAACCCTCACCGGTGCATATTAGTGTATCAAGTTTCAAAACCAACATACTTTTTAGAGTGACGTAGTTACCTACGACTCCACTGGTGGTGTCAAAACACTCTTACATTATCAAATATAAAACTAATAAAGCAATAGATCTCTTCCACATCACCAGCACAATACTAAGTGGACAACATCAACGAGTTAAAACACACTGCAAAACTTAGTGTGGACTCATAGAGCCACACAAAAGAAAATATTGGGGTCTTATCCTCTTAAGTTAGGTCTTCTCAACAGAAGCCCAAACCACCCCCTCGTCGCAACAAGAATTCTGCTTAGACATTACACATACTGAGGGTTAGAATATCTTTTGTATAGTAAAAACAAAAGAAAGAGAACCAAGAATTTGATTATAGTTAATAAATTACCTTCTTAATTTCTGAAATATCTAGTTAGCATCGCATCTGTAAAACTCCATCCAAGAAAACATAGACTGGAGGTGGTAAGGGCCGATTTTTAGTGGTTCCCTTATTTCTATTACACACAGTTGGAATAACAGAGTAAAATGACCGAAATCCTTTGAGGAAATGACGAAGCTGTTAAACCCCTCCAAGACTTCATCGAAGAGAAAGGAACAATGTTCCGCGCTCATTAAAACCTCTAGGGTTTCACTAACCTTCAAATGGTCGACAGTTGGAGAACGTTTAATAGTCATATGACATGCCTTAAAATTATAGTTGTCTTAGATCCTTATGTGTTCTAAAGTGGATATCGATATTAAAATTGACTTTCCAAACATCAATTCAAAACTTAAACCCAAGTACTTAGCATAAGTACTATGACGGAGTTTCAAGCTGAATTTTGATTTATAGTAATGTATTGGGTTATGACCCTTTTGCTTGGTTTTAGAATAAGGCTATACCTTCTTTTCAAAACTTCAACCCCCTCAAGCTTATAACATTTAAATGTTGACATATGATGCAAACTGCATGGTTATAGTTAGCCTTGTAAATAATAAAATTAAAAATAGTATAATGATTTAGTCACTTATCACATAGTTTTTGGAGCTTGAATAAATGTTTAGGATAAAACCTTAGCTGGTCTTATCGTAGCTTCTTATGGCGTCTTTTTCAGATTTGTCCTTAACTATATGACGAGATTCTCTGCAGCCTGCACTTAGTAAATTGAATGGTTCATGCTTTAGTCAAAATGACTAAGTAAGACCCAGATTCATTCTTTTGGGTAGCTTAAGTTTAGGAACAAACAAAAGACTAGGACAAACTGCCTCGTGATAATAAATTATTTCTAGACAGTTTTGTGATGACAAAAAGTAGTGTCATGTCAACAGATCACCAATTGAGAAAACAAATAATGACATAAATACATGACTACAGTAATGCATAACGAATGAAGTATGAAGAATAACATCGTTCTAATTATTGTCTAGTAAATCCTAATTTACATGCAGAAAAAGTTTTTTTAATTTTATTTTACGATATTTAGGGGATGTTACATACTGAACAATGTTACCAAATATTTTTGTAATGCTTTAGAGGTAATAAAAAATAATTCCAAATTTGTTTAAATATATATTAAATTTTTATTTGTACAGAGAATAGTAAGTATTTATAGCTCAGTGAATTTTCTCCACCAAATTAAGATTCATAAATCTTTATATTACAATTTTTCATTGTTTAAAATCCAAATAGATTTAAATTGTTTATTCGAAGTTAAAAATAAGGAGATTGCATAATCACATTATATTTATAATTGATATCAAAACCAACAAATGAAAATCAGAAATAAGGGCGGTTTAAGTCACTATTATCGGAGGGTGTTGGATGTAGACTCAACCCTGTTTATTTGCACGAAGAATGAATGACCCTATTATAGAAAGAGATCCTACACAGAGAGATTTAAATTAGCGTGGAGCCACACCAAAATTTTGTCGCTAATATATTTTTGGAAGAGCAGATTCTATATCTCTGTCTCCGTTGACATTGGAATCCATAACAATATAATAGTCATACATACATGGAGCGCCTTGAAGCCTATTATTTTCCTCAGTCGAGTGAAGAGGGCCGAATGAAAAGGGTTGTCGGTGGTCATGGAGAGTGGGCATTTTAAATTCAAATTTGAGTACAACTGGCCGATGAGACCTTTCCACGCAATGGCATGCACACCCTGCATTGCATCATGATACTTATGACATACCATCCCTCTTTGCAGCATGATAGGTATGGTGATGGTCTATTGCATCATGATATATATAAAAATTAGTGGGGTGTATCGTTGGTATCTCCAGCCGAAAATTTCTTGCTTCGTACAAAGCATGAAAGTACATTAAATCCTCTGCAACAAACTTAATTAGTCTTCTATGGGGTGCTTAGCTCTCATCTAAAATAACAACTCTCATAGAATCGAGCAAATATTTAATAATACCAAGCCCGTCGACTTAATTACATCTAATTCCGAAACGAAACCCTAGTAATTAATATCGTCAATAAATGCATAGTAGATAGTAAGTAGATCATTGTAAGCCGGCTATAGCCTCCCTCAAGGTTTAGTGTCCAGTTTTCTTAAAATTATATCCAATCTGAATTGAAAGGTGCATTTAGATATGTAGTTTTACTTGTCAGTAGACTGTATTGAGAAAAGGATGTTGGTCACCTCAAAGAATCTTAGGCCCCAAGTCTCGACTCACGATCCGTTGTGAAGGGACAGTCTTTAATGGGAAAGGACATTGATTGAATGAATGCAATTACCAATTTATTGGGCACTGATAACCGACCCTAGGTAGCCCACCCTATGAGGACATAATCATTTCAAGGCAGGTTAAATGATGTATAAATGAAATTAAAAAATGTTGAAAGTCGGTGTTAACTGATCACTAGTGAAATAAAGAGGCAATTCTCAGTCATTGATTACCTATGACATCTCTTATGTTAATGCCACGTTCATCCCTCTTAGGTGCTCTCAATGATTTCAATTGGATCACCTACTTGAATCCACAGTAAACAATAAACTGTTGGGTCACTTACTTGAATCCACAGTAAATAGTAAACTGTTGGGTCACCTAATTTATTAGATACAGTAAACAGTTGGGTAAACAGTAATCCGCAAGAAATACGAGGTTTGGTCAAGTAAGAAACCGTGTTTTCGTATATAGTATTAATACTTTCGATACATCGTATTTCCATACACTGATTGATACACCATAGAGAGATTGATACACCTACATGCCATATAGGAAATGTAGGGCGTCTCAACCATACCGAATCTATGAATTCTCGATGATGGGTTCAATGATTATCTATCTTGTCATTTCTGGTCCACCCTCAAAGCTCTCTCCCCTAGTCTAACCTGAAACCTACTACATACCAGATAGGATAGATAGGGAATCTCAACCATACTAAATCGATGAATGCTTAATCTATATTACGTGGTGGTTCTCTATATTAGTGCCTCTATTGTAGTATGGCATAGGATCAGTTAGATGTTGGTGGTGCTCGTTGGATAGTAAATGGAGAGACTATTTTCTATTTGAAAATCAATCTGGTGGGGAAGCCTAGCCTGACTTTGGTCAGTATCAAAATTAATTAAGCAAGAGTATGAGGTGCGCAACCCACCTTTGGAAGTCAAAAACACCTTTCATTGAATTGGGCAACTTTTGAAAACTTAAAGGGCTTACATGGCACAAGGCCTAGATGAGCCTTAATAACAAAATTTAAGAACACACCTTTGGCTGGAAACAACGCCTTTCGTTGCATTGGGTGGCTTTGGAAAACTTAAAGGGCCGACATGGCACAAGGCCTGGATGAGCCTTAATAACAAACTTTAAGAACGTTATACTGGGGAAGAAGAACCCAATATAGAGCAATTGAAGTAGCATCCTCACCATTGCATCGTTTCAATTTCATGTCAAGGCCAAGAAATCACGCCAACGAAGGATTAAAGTTGTGACCTCCGCCATACTCTAATTCCTTACAAAAACTGGCTCTAAGGTCAATCCCTCTACAACACTCACCACCACTTGAAGCAACTAGTGACTGTGTGACTTGGATACACTACTACATATGGCTCAATTTTCCAACGAAAATTTGCCACAAAACAATGAAAATGGATGTTTTCGTGGAAAAAAAGTTTATTTTTTTGGAAAAAATTAAAAATTTCACCGACATTCATCGCAATAGCGACAATATGGGCCTACTGTTGCTATTGCGATGAAATTCCACTACTGTCGCTATTGTGACGAAAGGGATCTCATATTGTAATACATTCTTTTCATAAGCTATGTAGGATATTTTTTCTCGAGATATTTTGAGAAATGTTTTGTCACCCTCACATAAGGTGAAATATTGCATCTATTATATCGACCCTTTCAAGAATATGGCTAGAGTAATTTAATTAAAAAATAATAATAATAAGCCCACTCACGTAGAGGACATTTTCATTAATTTTACAACCAAAGTAACACATCTTCATATTATGATAACATTTCATTAAATATTATAATGAGTCCTGTAGGCTATTCAAACAAGGGTAGTATATGCTTATAAGCGAGTCAAGACAATGCCGGTTATATATATATATATGTGTATATATAGACACACACATGAAATTGTGTTATTAGTTTAGATTTAATGTATGTCTTGGTTATAAATTTTTGACTCATAATAATTTATAGAGACAAAGTAAATCTTCTTCATCGCTGTTGATTCTACAAGCATTTTAAGTGCATTAAATAAGGAAAACCATTCTCTGCCACGCAAAGATATTTATAAGGCCATACTGATATAAGTTTCCCATAACATGCATTATCACCCTTTATAACATATGAAAATATGTTGCATGTTTGAGTTGCGACACTACCTTCAAAAGAGTTAAAGAGTTGAATGTGTTGTGCCAAAGGAAATTGTGCTTACCGTATTCATATTGACATCTCAAACTAGCTCACAATAGTCCAAAAGTGAAAATATTTTATCTTTTGTTTAAATGACATACACAAATTCCCATGCTTCATCTTTTTCATAAATAAATTTATATATTTGTGTTTTGTAACTTGTAACTAGCCTTTTGTGCTTGCCAAAACTAAGTTGAACTTGAACTTTACTTGGGTGCATTCTTAATTGAGATTGGCACCCTTCATTTTCTAAGTTAGAGTGTTTATTGATTGTATGTACAAGGGTGGATTTGCAAGAAGGTATTCATTGTCTAAGTGAGTCTTCACCTTGAAAAGACACATTTTATTTTATATAGATTGAGTCACAACTGATATGAGAAGAAACAAATTTTAATTTGTTCCTCTTCATAAAAATCCTTTCTATGATCTCATTCAATAGTGTTAACAATCAAATTAACATCATCATCATCACCATCATCCTCATCCTCATCATAATCCTCATCATCATCATCATCATCATCATCATCGAGATCATCATCACCATCATCATCAATAGCATCATCATCAATAGCATCATCATCATCATTAGCATCATCATCATCATCACCATCATCATCATCATCATCATTGACATAATCATCATCATCATCCTCATCATCATCATCGTCATTATCATGTCCGTCATCATCACCACCATCCCCATCATCATCATCATCCTCATCGCCATCATCATCATCATCATCATCATCCTCACCATCATCATCAACATCATCATCACCATCACCATCGACATCATCATCATCATTAGCATCAGCATCAGCATCATCATCGCCATCATCATCATTATCATCATCATCATCATCATCATTGACATCATCATCATCATCATCCTTGTCATCATCATCATCGTGTCCATCATCATCACCATCATCGTCATCACCATCATCCTCATCATCATCATCATCCTCATCGCCATCATCATTAGCATCATCATCATCATCACCATCATCCTCATCATCATCATCATCATAACCATCATCATCATCATCATCATCATCATCATCATCATCGTGTCTATCATCATCACCATCATCCTCATCACCATCATCATCATCATCATCACTGTTATCTGGAATATATCACCTTCTGTGGACAAAAGCCGTTCCTCTGGTCTGAATGGTTCATATCCAGAACAAATGAGTGAATAACTTGGTTTAAGACCTTCCCTAAATGTTATAGACACCTGGAATGTAACTTTGATGAAGGACTTGCATACCTGTGAAACTTATCAAACATACAAAGACATCAAAGACACCATAAAATCATCTACACATCCATATTAGTGACTAAGGAATCCAATAACATATATGTGAGATTAACGCAACAAACATGTGGGAAGGAAATAAACTTTGCATTAGAAAATAAATGAAAGAGCTTACAACCATGTGCCTTAGTGCTGATACACTCCTTCACAAGACTAGCACTTTATCCCCGATAGCTCCAACTTGCTCCACAATTGCTCTTTGATGGATTAGGCTAGGGTATCAATTCAACAACATAACTTTACTATTCTTCTCTCTCCCCCAACCATGGAGTATGAGCTTGTATTTATAGGGCTCAAATGGATACACTACTATATTTCGATCCAAAATCCGACGGTTTTTTCCGACGGCGCGTGGATTTTTTATTTTAACAGTGCCAAAAATCAGGAAGATAATTTTTTTTT
>LPNX010986187.1:13783-51156 GCA_001517045.1 Pseudotsuga menziesii
CACACCCCCGGTCTCAAATTTCCATCTCCTGATGAGACCATTGTCTCAAGTTTAATAAATCAATTTAAGGACCATTTCCCACCAGTCACCTCAATTTACAAGCCATGACATGATGATGCAAGTGTTTACGGACCTGTACTTGTATCACACTTCTCGATCGCTAGTCATGCAAGTGTTCAGGCCACCGCCCGTTAAGCAATTCCATTTTTTATTTTTTATTATTATATTTGAACACATAGTTGTCTTTTCTATCTGTAGTAACATTCCAGGTATTACAGCCATGATCCCATTCCCATGAGTCAAGTTTCATTTGCTTCCTAGTCTGCCTTGCCATCATACTCTGAACAAAGGAACTTTGAGTCTACCACACTCCCCCTACCCCTGTTCAATTCTTTCTCTCCCCCTCCCCCTCCCCCTCCCCCCCCACCCATTAAGTGGGCCAGTCCGCAGATTGCCTCACACCTTTCGGTTATTTCCCTCATGCTCCTGGTCAAGGAAACATCATTGCCTTGATTAGGGGCAGGTCTCCCTCTGTCGACGACAACACATATATTCTAGAGGATAGACCTAGAGGTCCATGTATCTTGGTTTCATTAACCTCATTGATGAGTTCCTTGGACCACTTGAGAGGAGTCCTTAGTGCCTCTCAGGATGGTTGTTTCTCATGTGCTTGACCCCAACTAGATCATCGCACTATTGAGATTTGTATAGGGTTTGGTTCGCACAGTAATTGGTCGAAGACCCCGGATGTCACCTGACTCTAGCACATTGATGAGTCTATTCGAGGGACCTAAACAGGTTATGTCCCTTGTGATTTTTGGGTTGTGTTGGAGACAGTGTTTAGAAGCCCCAGCAATGCTTCGATATACCTTTATGATTGATGCAGGATACTTGTACCACAGAGACTCTGACTCTCAATCAGCGAGTCCACACAGCTATGTATCGTTCTAGATCTAGCAGACCGTCAGTCATGAAGATATAGCATTCCATGAGAATGGCATGGGTCCAATGTACCAGATCAATATTGTATTCAGCCTCACATTGAGGCAACCATTATTGTATCATCAATTGTATATGACCGGCTCTTGTATTTTAGAGCATAGATCAAATTATTCTTTTGACATTGTCATGAGAATGGGGATGCCCACCTCGTCCATATACATGTCACACATTATTTGTATCTCACCCATTGATGGGAACCATATTAATACAAAAACCAAAAGCTACCATGCCCTAGCCCCGGAAGCACCACGTCTACGTAGCAAATCCTATGATATCCTTCGGCCATACGATGAGCTCTTGCCCTCACACATCAGGGGGAAATATATTAACCCAAAAAGTCCCTCACTCAGATCTACATAGCCTACACCACCCAAGGACACCCTGCATTCACGACCCTCGTAACACCCTATTAGACCCCCACACCCTCAAAAAGGCTTAAAAATGAGTAAAAGGGCTTAAAAACCCCCAAAAGGAGCCTAAATAACTCTCATGGGGGATAAAACCCCTAAAAGGATCCAAACACCATAAAAGGAGCTAAAGTTAGGGCAGAAGGGGATAAAATCCCAAAAAAGGGGCTAAAGCCCTGACCAAGGGCTTAAAACCCTAAAAGTCCCCAAAAAATATATAAAAGGAGGAGTGGGGGTCACTCTAAAACATTCCTCCCTTGCATACTGTTATGCTGCTCGAGTGGATGCCTTGAGACCACTTGCCTCTCAAGCCACCCACACTCCCTCTCATCCATCTTCCCTTTGAGCCATAGCTCCCCCATTGCCAAGAGAGGTGCTTCTCCAAGCTAGGGCATGGTGGCACATTTCCACCAAAAGAAGGTATAATTTTTGTTTTATTTTGTTTATTTGAGTTTTCCTAACATCTATTTGCTTGCAGGTTTATGGCCTAACACATTCTTGCAGGTCTCCATTGTTGTATGCAGGGTCTCGGAGGTCTTTAACCCATAACCTTGTGTGCAGTGGGGTTTCATTTTTCTTTGATTTCTGTTCTGTATTTTAGTTTTGTTTATTTTTATTTGCATTCACCACCAGGAACCTATCCTTTCGTCCTATAGATGGAAGGTAGCCATTCCTACCCTGTAGCAAGGGAGAAATCTCTGCTACAATGATATTTTTAAGTAGTTATGTGGATTGTAACCGACTACTCCTAGTTGATGCATTACTCCACTAATTTGTTTTTATTATAGGGTTTATTTGTTTTTATTTGTGTATGTGGGTGAGTGTTGTGAATAATCCACATGAATAAAATCAAGAATTTTAATTTACATGACATTATTATGGCATGGGGTTATCATCGACTACCAAAACAAAACGTGAGGAATTTGAGTAATGTGTAGAAGGAAGGTATACAATAGCTCATGGGCGTTTTCTGCACTAAGGTTAACTTAATGCTTAATTGCAAAGGGGACAGAGACTTGACCTAGTGTAGTGCATGGTGTAGGGTCTACAATGGTAGGAATTTGTATGTATAAACCCCAATGGTTAGCTTAATCAATTTAACCATTCATCCAAGGCAAGCTTTAGGAAAACGAGTCAAATTCAATCAAGTACCTCAAATACAAGATCTGTATGTCAATTAGAGTTGGATATTAAATTGTTTGCATAAGAACACTCCATTCCAATCACTAAATCACAACTTGGAATCTAACGCTATCAATCCTACCATGAAATATCAAAGAGAAAAGTCTATCCAAGTCAAACCAACTTAGTAGTAAGTCCAAGTCCAACAAACCATTAGTCATGCATGTTCATCGTTAAGTCTACCATGTGATGTCTAAAAGCGAAGTAGGTCCAAGTCAATCTAACCATGCTATGTGCTACTAAGTTGGTCCAAGTGAAGCTAACCAAGTGAAACCAAATGTCCAAGTCCAATTTGACACACGTATCTTTCTATGTTATCTATGTAACCCACATTCATAGGAAAGATGATCTTAATTTGAAAATACAAATATTAAATTCATTAAATCATGGCAATTTTTAATTTATGTAAAATATAACCTTTTTTCCAAATGGAAGATTTTATTGTGTTTGTTTGTTTTGTGCTGAAAGGGTGATAATGATTATTGGGTGAAGATAAATGGCATTAAGTGTAGCGTGAAGTTGTGTTGTTTTTATTCCTTTAGTGCCAAATGGTGCAGCGGTGCTATGTTTATGCAACTTCAAACGATGTTCAATGATAAATATTCTTGCCAATGATTATTCTATAAACCATATTGAGTCTTGTTGTAATGTATGCAGTACCATAACTTCTTGGCCATCATATTGTACACTTTGTTGTGTTTTTGTCTTTCCTTGTGTCATTTGTTAGCCATATCAAACAAACATCAGTAAGAAGACTCATCACCTTCATAACCATGTTGATTGCATGTTGCATGATAGGAGTTGACTACTCCTTGTCCATGCATGACTTATATGTGGCATGGTAACAAACTATGTCAATGGTACATGTACCATGTGTCTATTGTGTGTGGCACGGGTTGCACAATGTACTACATGTGGCACTTATGGCGCAACTATGGATTATGTGGTATGTGTGGTGCAAGGGGAACAAAGTGTGTCTATGTGGTGTTTATTGCACAATTTGTGTTGTGTGTTGTGTGTTGGGTAGTCTAAAGGGTTGAACTAATCAACTCATGAATTATAATGATTCAACTAACTCTAATCCTTATGGAGTTATCAAGTTACTTAGTTATGTTGAGTACCATGTTGACATGGTCAGATTACATGGGCCACCAAACTATACAAATAAACATTATGTGGAAGATCCATGGGGTTCTGAGTAAATATTTCTCCTAGGGGGGTGGGTGAGACTCCTATAATGGTTTTTTTGTTCATGCCTAAGATGATTGATAATTATTCAGTGTCTTCCTCCTTGATCTATATATTATCTACCTAGAAGCTTAACTTGGGATCATTAAGGAGGAAAATATGATGAATAAATTGATAAATAAAAATGAGAAGGTCAATAAAATATTATGTTGCTAAAATATATTTTTTATAAAATATAAAGAAAGTGATATTGTGAGTCATTTAGGTGATATTAATATGTTGCTCATATGTCATTACAAACAATGAAGTGTCATTAGGATCAATCAGTATCTAAAAGTATTATCAAATGCAATCATCATGGACATTGGTGTTGTTGTCATCATCATCATCAATGTCATATGCTACATCAACATCATTTTCATCATCATGCTCATTAAGTCAATTCCTTGGGATAGTTACCCCTATGAATATTTTAGACCTCACTCGATCTCCATGTTGCTATTATGGTCAATTTAATGCATTATGGTGAATTATATTGTTTCCATTATGACCAATCAATATGAAATAGTGCTATAATCACCTACATCATCATTACTAACATTGATATCATCGTTATCATCAAAATCCTACTAAATATTGTAGAAATCATCATTTCCCTTTACCATTGTCAATATATACCAAGCACTGTAATATCTTCAATATTTACTCCACTAGAAGAATGGACTCCAAGCAGAAACAATGTACCTTTCTCCTCAGTTATTTGAAGGTGGTTTTGATGCAAAGAATGATCATAAATATATATGCCAACAATATGCCCAAATTTGGATGGCAACAACTCCACACAAACAATTTGAATAGCATAGATGAATTACATACTAGTACCACACAAATTGAACAGTAAATAGGGAGTGTGCCCCTCTCATGGAATCAATATTTGAGGCAACTGTGTATCATACCAAGAGAGCCCTCGCAAAAAAGTTGTTTTCAACATGGAGTGTTTATTCTACAGATGTCATTCCACTTGGACCTAGGACAACTATGGAGGGGTTCAATGGGGTGCTTTACACACAACCAAATTATTAAGCTTGCTTCAGCCAAAAATTGGGAATATAGCTAGCACTAGAAAATTTACCTACCCTCCCTCATAACTCCTATCTCCTTACCTGCAATATTAACCTACGTACCTAAAAATTCACAGTAAAAAGGAAACTTACCAGCAATTTTAACCTAGCTACCTATGCTTCAATATAATTATAACCAGGAAAAATTTAGTAATTCACATTAAACCAAGAAAATTACCAGGGATTTTGTAAGGGAAGAAGGTGATGTTGACTCCAGAGCTGCAGAATTCATGGCCCACCTCTTTAAGAACCTCTTGGTTCTCTCCAATGTTGTTTTATCCATGGCAGCGATGGTAATTAAATATTGAAATTATAAACCCTCAACAGTGGTGAATATTCATACCAATATCCTCAATGGGTATCGTAGGTGGCCTAATAAATGACCAAAAATGCCACCCAATTCACATTTATTTCCCTCATAACCCACCAAACCCTCCTTGCCTCCATCCAACACAAAATATTTGGTGCCAATGGTCTGTTTGGACAGGCTATTTGGCGCCAACAAGCTGGTTGAGTAGTCATTGACGAAATTGGAGGATGAAATCTCCATGGGTTTAGGAAAACCAACCATCGACCATGAATGTCGTAAAAGAGGTGGGTGGAGAGCTGTTGGGTCGACAGTTGCATTTGCATAATATTTTTTTTTGTTTTTGTTATATATATTTTGTTTTATTTTTATTATTTTATTATATAAATTATATAGAATTTTTTGTTTTTGTTATATATTTTTTGTTTTATTTTATTATTTTATTATATAAATTATGTTAATTGGTTATATATTATATATTTTTAATAATTATCATATAAGTTGTTTAGTGTTATAAATTAGGATTGACAAAAAAATTTAATTAATTTGTGTTTTATATAAATTAAATCATTTGTATTTTTTTATAAATATAATATTTGTTTTAATGGTATTTTTTTGTTATAGTATAAGTATATATAATAAAATTGGATCGAGGACATTGGTCGAGAAGAGTTGTGCACATCGTGAATTAGGTGTGTGGTCATGATGTCAGATGCGAAATTTACTTGGCCACTAATGCATAGAGGAGGTTTAACTTGATAGTGATGAGGATAGGTCATCACTACATTATACATATCATATTATGCGAGGTCATGAGGCCTATATTAAGAGGTCGAGAAATTGAAATATTTACTTGAAACTCCGAGATGGGGTCGGGCCTCTACCTTTATACTGCATATGGATTTGAGACTAGTTCTGGGTCAGCACCCTAGTTTAATTATAATCGAGTCTTTGATTGGTTAAAATATTGTTCTTGTTACTTCCAATGGTTCAATTATTATATACTGGATCAACTGCTACGACGTTAAAAGGAACTCATCCTGGTGAAGCTACGTCGACTGGTGCATTTGGACGTTCGACAACCATAGATCATGAATATAGTTATATTGAAGTTAGAAAATCACAAATGTATGGGGCTTGCAAGGACTCTTACATTGTTGAAGGATCAACAACTAGCTATGATGCTTCTAGCTAGGTATCGATATGGTACTCATTCTAGTACCTAATTCTTAATTGGCGTAGGAACCTAATTTTCCTTTGGAACGCTCTTAACCGGGTTTTGCTTCAATGGTGCAGCACAGATAAAGATGGTCAAGATAAAATTCGTGCAATTTCTTTGTTGGATCTTTGAAGATCGAGGTTCATGGAACCAATATTACTAATAGAAGGTAGAAAATTTACAAAATTTACACTTCATTGTCAAATTTGCAATTTTCCATGACATAATTAAAAATGACTAACATAAATGATTAATTCATATTCTTCTAGCTAGTCATTTTTTATGTCGTGACGATAAATCAGTCAAGCCTCGAATTTTCTCTAAAGGGGAGCTTGTTTTGCTCTGGGATCAAGACAAAGAACCCCTGGGGGTAGGAAAGTTCAGGTCTATGTGGTTGGGACCTTATGTCGTGTCAAAGGTTATAAAGAAGGGTGCATATGAATTGATTGATTTCGAAGGGAATAAGTTACCTGAGCCTAGAAATGGGCTCTACCTGAAAAAGTACTATGCTTAGGCTTAGCACTTTTTCCTGTATTTTATTGTATGTATTTTTCTGTACAATTGTTCATCGGTTTGTGCTTTTATACCATATGTTGGTTGTTACAGATGTCTTCCAAGTGGTTCGTAGGTTTTGTTGATGGCACCAGTCTCCACACTTGTAATTTGGCTTTAGCTGCATGGGTCATTTATTCACCCTCAGGACAGTTAGTTTCCTCAAGAGGCACTTGCTTAGGTCCTGCTACCAATAATGTCGCTGAATACAGGGTTTTCATTGAGCTTTTATGGGATGCTTTGTCATGTGGTATCACTCAGCTGGAAGTCTGGACTTTAAGCTGGTGGTTTCCCAGCTCAATCGGGCTTATCAGGTGCGGAACCCTATTCTATTACGTTAGTTTATGCAAGTTAGGTTATTAGTAAGAAATTTTGAGTTTATTATAATCAATCATATTCCAAGAAATCAAAATTCATTAACTGATGCATATGCTAATTATATCTTGGATTGGCATTTAACACATTTTGCTTAAAAAGATACAACAGACACATAATTTTTTTTTGTAAATAAACCGGCAATATATATATATATATATATATATGTGTGTGTGTGTGTGTGTGTGTGTGTGTGTGTGTGAATATTTGTCCATACAGATAGGTCAAGTTTCTGATCCTCAGATCCAGTCATAACTGCATAATATACAAAAAATATATAAAACATGGATCAACGTCCATAAAATGATCCTAAGTCTAAGCTTGACCACCCCGGTCACTTGGACCACCTTGGTCCCCCTAATCATCCTGATCACCCTGCGCTCAGGCTCCTTCAGCCTCCTCGGCTTCAAAATCCTCAACAACATCTATATACACAAGTACTGTTCTTGCTACTCGCCTGATAAGGTGTATCCAGACATGTGGTATACCAACCACTAGCTCCTACATGATGATAGGGATATGATCAATGCATAAGGAAGGTACTCTTTGGGTAAGCCTCACCATCTTTCCCTCAAGAACCCTAATCAAACCCTGGTCCTCTCCCAACACAGGACGCACATACATGCGTGGATGCCTAGCAGGGCAGACTGGTCTAATATCTTCATTTTGACATTTTAAAAGGATTAGAACTCTTATACATATGTATATATCTTTATAATTAAAATTCATAAAAATTTTAAAAAATATTGAAAATAAAAATACTTGACTCTCCCTGTGCTCCTCCAGGAGGGAGGACAAGGTCAGTATCACCTCGGAAATCTAACCCAACATATGGAAACTGCTCCAAGGCTGGCAACTGTCGCTCCCACCAAAAGTAGAAGTCATCATCATAGACACTCTGGACCAATCCACCACCTCCCTAATGGAGAAAGATCTCTCCCCACCTACTCAGCCTAGGCTGATGGGGAGAACGAACTGAAAATGGTACTGTAGGACTCAAAACTAGTACTCTCTCAAAGAAAAAGGCTACTAACATGCTGGAATAACCAAAATTATTTTTCCTTCCTCTTTTGCAGTCAGAGAATTGTTTCCTCATTATTAGGATCACTCCCAAACACCAGTCATATAGGGCTCCCTACATACAGTCCATTGCTAATCTCATTTGGTTCTGAGTTGCAAGGTGAAGTGATGATGACCCTGCAACCCTCACTATAATGCTCACCAACACTTGTAAAGGAAAGTTGTGAATGTGAACAATAGGGATGTAGCTATCCCTCTTTTGAGTGCTTGGCTCACAGTATATGTCTATATAGTTCTGTAAAATTAGGAGGTCACCACCTCTACCGGTACCTTCCAAGTTCATCGAAGCTCCCCGTCATGATAAACCGGAAATGAAATAGACATCTTCCAATGTAACCTCTAGAAACCCACCTTGAAGGTCAAACATGCCAAGGTCATGATCCCAATAGTTTATCGAAAACTCCAAGAGGTGGACATTTGACCGCATAGGTGAGGCACAAAAAAAATTTCAATAACCCACTCTGACGTAAAAAATTCACCGTGGGGGCATCTTGTACAGCTTCTTGGTCCATGTCTTCATGTTCCCTCTCCCTCCACTCAAGCACCATCTTTCAGTCTAATAACCAAGAAATTTTAAACCATTAGATTCATATAAAAATTTGAAATTTTGACCCTATATATTCTTTTTTCACCTCACGCAGTGTACACGACTGTCCTTTGGGCAAGTTGCGTACTGTATGGGATTTTCCTTTGGGAAACCCACATACAGAATGCATGTACGTGACTATTAACATACCATACTCGCGTACACAGCGTTCATGCTTTGAGGGCGCTCGAAAACATAAAATTTGGGCCCAAAATTATAAATTGTTTGGATCAAATGAAAGAGCATGGAGTGTAGTTTTACTTGGCACTTGCGGTTTCGAGAATTGTCCACCGAATAGTCCACACTGAGCAATCAAAGGTAGAGGTAAAAATTGTCTTTTTTTGGTTAAAAATCAAATGGTGAGTTTTTTATTCATATTTTGAACTATTTATAGAAAAATTATTTTCAAAGTGGGTTTTTTCCCTATAGTTAATAATTTTAAACTAATGCCATATTTTTTCTTCCATGTGACAGGTTTATGGTTGTCTTAAGTTGTTTTTTCGCTCATATAGGATGGTTTTTTGGTCATTTTACATACATTTTGCATTTATACCTAATCCATCTTAATCATAGCATTAACACTTCGACCACGGACTATGGTATCTTTAACCACCAGTTCCTTGTTTATACCATTGTTCTTCTGTGGATAGGACTTTCCTCCCATGAGTATCCTCATTTAGAACCTACTTATTGTCTTTCAATACTCATGCTGCAACTGTCATAGGTTAGGGGAGTCTTTTTAGCTATTTTTCATGCCAAATTGAGCCTCATTTTGGTCTTGCTTTACCAGCTATCCCTTTATAGGACTCCCCTTTATTATGGAGTTTCTTTAGGCCTAGGTCTACAGACATGAATTCCAAGTAAACTTATTCGTTCAAGCTCATTAAGAATATGTGAATGTGCATCCACATTGGTGGTAGGTTATCTCTTTCTCGGACCATGTGGAATAATACTAGGAAGGATCATTTTCTTTTCTACGGAATTGAGAAGAGTATTCTCAGGTATAGATTTATCACTTTTCCAGACCTGAGGGACTAAATTTATGGAAAAGGAACACCCTGTATGAGCTTATTTTTCTCTTTTTTGTGCTCTAGACCTAAACATGAAAAAGATTTCGATTGTACTTTATGCCTTTGTCATGCTCGTTAAACACCAAGAACAAAGTATTGAGTTTATTGTTGTAAGCCCCATTTCTCGTACTCAAATGGATATTTCCGAGTGATATTGATTTCCTTCACACTCATAAAACTCAAGCTATATGCTTCACTCGAAGGAGCATTGGGTAGGTGGTAATTTAACCTTTTTCAGACCTCCCTGACTAAGTACGAAAAAGGTTCACCTTTTTTTCTATGGAAGTTAAGAGAGTTCTTCTATGGTATGTTTTATACTTTTTCGGCCTCAGGAGACTAAATTGGATGGAAAAGGACCCCCTTGGAGTCTTCTTCAGAGTTTTCAGACTCTCTAAACATGAAAACACCAAGTGAGCATGTACTAGTTCGAGCTCATCAAATCCACAAATCAGTGACACTATCAAGCATTATTCCCTCTTCTCTTCAAGCTTGTCAAAAAATGAAGACATTAGAGAAAATTTCAACTCAAAATGGGCCTCCTAAAATGAATTAATAAAATAATAGTTAAAATAATAAAATAATATTTATTAATTTTGGAGGAAGAAACGAAAAAAACTACTTTTTTGTTTGTATTTTTGACATATCTCCCCGTGTTTTTACTCAAATTTTGATCGGGAGAGCTCGTTGGATGCGGAATTAAATTCCGCATCCAACGAGTACCCACTTGGCATGCTTTTGACGGACCCTCTACCCCAAAAACAAGAAATTCCTGAAAAATGAAATGATGACATCATCATTTCATTTTTCATGTATTTCTTGTTGTTGGGGTAGCAGGGTCTGTCAAAAGTATGATGAGTGGGTACTCGTTGGATGCGGAATTTAATTCCGCATCCAACGAGCTCTCCCGATCAAAATTTGGGTTAAAACACGAGGAGATATGTTGAAAATACAAACAAAAAAAGTAGTTTTTTTTTATGATACCTATCCCCAAATTTATATTAAAAAAGTGTTTAAGACCTATATGGTATTTCAAATTTAAAGCAATTTCATTGGCTAACACATGATGACATGGAATTTGAATAAAAGTTAAAAGGCCCATTTTGAGTTAAAATTTCCTCTAATGGAGACTTGAGTTGACTTTCCTGGACTCGTTAAAATTTAACAGGGAAGATAAGGAAGAAGTTTTCTTTTGGTTCTCAGTCAGTGGCAGCATGTATTCCTTGAACATAGCACTCAGTGTTCACTTTCAGTTCAACTATTACTTTGAGTTTCTTACTCCTCCTCTTGTCAGTTTCACCTGGGGAATCTGATCATGTCTCCTACATGACAAATAAGTCTAGTTGTACTCTTTGTAAAGTTAAAAGATGCCTTCGATCATATTTTTGTCATGCTCACTGTTTAAGGAATTAACCCTATATCTGATCTATATCCTGATTCCATCATTGTCTTATATGTTATTAATTGTGTCTCCTTTCCTTTACCCAGTTCCTAGTCACTCTTGTGATCCATTGGAGGATCTATTTCCTTCCTCATCACATTATGGTTCTGCATCAGCACTTCCAAATGAAGAAGACCTCGAGTTTTGATGATTGTACCTTAGGTTTCACTTTCATTTTTTTGAATTCCTTTGCTTCAGTTGTCGATTATCACCTATTGGTTGACAATCTGTTGAATCCTATCCATGTTCAACTTCAATAACCTCTACTCACATGGCTTGGATTGTATTGGTTCTTTGAGATTTTTGATGAAGACCTTAGTTTCATATCTATGGACTAAGTTGCGCAAGATTATGTTGTGGTCACTTACACAGATTCCAGATCTTTGAAGACTCATCATTATTGTATATTGTGGCTTTGATCCACCTTTGTAATATACGTGGTCTTGTACCCGTACTATATGATGCACTCAAATATTGTAAAGGAGCTAGTGTTCCAGTATATTGAACATAGCATCCTTGGATATGACTTTGTATATGACATTATTATGTATTTGTTTCAGGTACTACCTCTACTCCATTGGACTTCTGAGTTCTCCAAGCTAATGATTATAATGTATTTCGGCCATCGTTTCCCTCTGACCTCACACATTAGGGGGCATCTGTTATCAACCCAAATGGCACTTCTCCGTCTAAGTGCCGACATTCCTTATGTTGGTACACAAAAGGACATCTTAGGATTGAAGTTTGCCAAAACACTATAGATGGGCATGACATAAGATGCATTTACCTTTGAACCAACTTGCCATATTATTTTTCTAAGTGTTGAATGTCGTAGGCGACTATCCTCATTGAAACTCGCGTACGTACACGACTACTCCCATTGACAACTCGCGTACTGTACATGACTATCTCCATTGCAACCTGCATACATCAGCATACGTGGGTTTCCTTTAAAAAAATTGCGTGTCATACGTGCGTTGCCTATATCAATACTCACGTACATCTTGATTCAACATTAAAAAATATAAATCACGATTAATGGAGATTAGTTGGGTCCTAATCATCAACTATCCTAACTGTTTCAACCACCTCAACCTTCGAAACCACTCTATTTCCCAAATTAGAAATAGAGGCCTTGAGGAGGGCATTAATCAATCAAGTTTGGAGAACAAAGTTATGCTGGTGGTATATCTTTAGAAGTCTTGGAGCAGTAGAACTCAAAGTCCTTTGGTTGTAGAGGAGTCCTTGTCTCAAAAGCTAGGTTGTACTCTTATCTCATTCACTGATTGTTAATAAAGATAATTCTTCTTCCAATATTGTGTTGAGTCTCTTTCATGTATTATGGTTGATGAATATATTCGCTTATGCACTAGATATATTGTTTATCTAACCTCTCATATATACATGTATAAGATTGTACTTGGATAATTTGCTCTTTGCAGGTGAAGGAGGTGCATCCCTGGAAGCTTTGGAGAGAAGCAAAGTGGAAAAATATCAAGCTTGGATCAACCGTCGATAATTGGGTGAGTTAAAAATTTCTTCATATTTCCTTTCTGTACTCCAATATAGTTGATTGTCTGCAAGGTTAGTAGTAAGTTGGTAACCCCCAGACCCTAGGTTACAAGGGTGTTTAATCCTGAACAACATAAGTCTATCCAGATGTTCACGGTCGAGTAATATGCGAATTTGACCCATACATTAGAGGAAATTTGAGGTTTAAAATGGGCCTCCTAAGGAAAATAATAAAATAATAGTTAATAATTTTGGAGGAAGAATGAAAAAAGCTAGTTTTTTTGTTCGTATTTTCGACATATCTCCCTACTTTTATACTCAAATTATGAGTGGGAGAGCTCGCTGGACGCGGAATTTAATTTTGAATTCAATGAGTACCCACACTGCATACTTTTGATGGACCCTGCTACCACAAAAATAAGAAATACTTGAAAAAACATGATGATGACATCATCATGACATTTTTTCAGGTATTTCTTATTTTTGGGGTAGAGGAGTCCATAAAAAGTATGCTGTGTGGGTACTCGTTGGATGAAAAATTAAATTCCACATCCAACGAGCTCTCTTGCTCGAAATTTGAATAAAAACACAAGGAGATATGTTGAAAATACGAACAAAAAAGTAGTTTTCTTTTAAGACAAATATGTGAATTCAACCATTATGGTTGACTCATTTTATTGAAATTCTATTGGTTCCTGAATTCCAACTCAAAAAATTTATTGTTGGCGTATTTTCTTATAAGTCCCATTTCAGACCCCAAATTTCCTCTAATGTGTGCAAGAATTTCACATTCACTTATTGAGCAAAACCCTAGTTTTCTAAAATTGACAAAACAAATGATCCCTTGTCCATGGAATCAGAGTAGAGGGCCACCCTAGCACTATCCCGATGTCTTGAATCCAATGGAGTTGACTATTCATTGATTCGATAAATGACCATAATTCTATCGCATGTTGAATCCCACCTCCTACAGGCTTTCAGGGACACTTTTTGAATCCCTAACTGGGGAATGAATGGAAACCGTGCATCAAAACAAGGTTCTGGATTAGGCTAGTATTATTATGCTAGGATTACTAGTCCTCAAAGTCATGAATCCTATGGAGAAAAAAATTATCAGAGAGAAGGAGATAATTATCGAATTCAAGGAGATGTCCTTATAGGATCAACTTCGAGATTCAAGGCAAATGAAATAGACATATTCCAGATAGAGTGGTAGATATGGTCTTGGGATATAAGGCATGAGTCATGTAAGTATCAATATAATACAACAAATCCATGATGAAGCTCAGGTGCAAGTTATCAAGTTGTAGAAGTGTATTGAATTTATCAATCTATCAAGCACTCAATTTATCAACCTGTAAATAATCAATGAGACCATGAAACCAAAATATCGGACTACCACATACCTGATTACCTACCTGTGGTCATTCGATTAGACCATCAAGATCACCTCTAATAGAAACAGTATCCTTTATCCTCTTGTGTTCAGAGTAAGGAAACAAGTATCGTGACTTTGATGAGTTCTTGTTTTGCATTGTTTGGAGTTGGAGGTTTGTGCCAATAACTAAGTTTGTATAATGGTATACAATTTGAATTGGTCTATAATATTCAAATACATAAACTTTTTTCTTTCATGTGTGGGAAACCTGTTTCAAATATTCTCCTTTGATAACCATCGACCCAATTGGAAAATCATTGCCCTCAGAGTCACTTAATGAGACAATGAGGGTCTACTTCCCATTTAAGCAACGTGCCGGCTAGTAGTCAGTATGCCATTCATTGTCTCTCAAGGAAACCACTACGTATATGTTCCCTACATAAAATAAAGTGCAGACCTAGGAGTCAACTAACTAAACACAACTAATCGTCAAACATTTCAAAGATATCAACATAATAGTCAAACCTAGTTGTATGCGATCTGAAATGTGGTCTTAGTCATGTGAAATACTCGACTAGCCCTCCTCCAACTAGGATAATTCTATATTTGTTTGTCAACCAATGGGGAGTGATACACGATCCCAAATGTCAACCCAACCTGTGGATTCACAATTGTCCCATTCACCACTACTACATGGACAACAAAAACAAGAGAGTTTCCTTGTCCACATTTCAACTATAGCATTATCTGACGTCCTAACTGAATGGAATGCATGATTTCCTTGGATGGTCTTGCACTCATGTAGGTGTGATTGATATACATCGACCACCTCCCAAAAATATCTATGTACATGTTCTTTTTGACATGATTGGTCTTATTGCCTTCTAGCTCCCTGCCCCAACATTGAAGAACACCATGCAATAATGGTCTTTGCATCTCGAATGAGCAAAATTGTTGTGAATTTCATCTCTTTCCTACATAATGCAGTCTTGATGCATGCACTTGCTCCATCATGTTCCCCTTTTCCATGTTTGATCTGAAAATAGTTCCAAATATATGGAACCTTGTGCCTCTTGTGGAGAATACACAACCATTGGAAGACACGAGAATTTTTGAATTGCTCCACAAACCATAAGACCAAATCCAATGTTGTTCCATTTGTATATTGTTACCCTCCAAGTGTTTGTAGAACAATTGAAAGCTGTGTTGTACAAAATCCAAGTCATGACACCTATGATCACTTATGTAAAAGTGATACTCCTTCAATTTAACCCTTTTCTCTTCAGTACTATCTGCCCCGTGTCTATAGGTGATATGGACCATTATGCTGACCTGGTCTGAGTGATAATATTGAATATGAATCTTGTTCTATGGTTGAAGAGTGTAGTTTTCTGCAAAATCGACCACTGATAATATAGTTCCAATAGGAAATGTATCCTTGCACGCTCTAAAATGCTCATCTTTCCAACGAGCCACATGTACATGCTTTACATACTATTGTGTCTTTCCAAAGAATTCCTCCATGAAGTTTCATACCAGTACCTGGTAGATCAACAATAAATATGTATATATCAATAGGTTGTTACATATATGAAGTAGCAATAGATGAAGGAAAAAATACTATTCAGGAACTCGTTACTAACCTGAGAGGTGACCAATTGTATTTTTTTTCTTTCATTCCCTCCACTGATATCATACGTGACATATTTGAATGACTGCAAGTTCACTTCAAGTATCGAAAGTTCATGCTCATCGGTGACATGTATGCATCTGTCCAAAAATGCCATTCCACCACACCCTAGGAATGTCCCATCTATGCAAGGCCTTTAATAAAATGTGCAACCTTTTGTCCTTCTACACAAGATGCTATGGATAAACTCTCTAGATGATGTCGATGGCAATGTAGTTGAGCATTACTGCACAAGAGTTTTATGAAAAACACACAATATGTGTATATATGTGTCATAATAATAATCGTACTCAATGTGATATCGACAACAACATGTGTTACAAGTTGTGTTTATTTTAACAAGCATTTCTTGAAGGATAATTGGCCCAAGTTAAGTTCATTATGTTCATGCCTAAATCTCTCATATAATTCTGTTTGTGTCATGTCAAGAAAATGTTTAATGTGGGGCTCATGATCCCTTGAACACCTTCTCAATTTTATTAAATCTTTTTGGTTGGATTAAGGTATACTATTGTCACGCCAAAACTCCTGCACTAGTCCCTTTACTGCATCAATGAGATTCATATTGGAGCGTGGCAACCTGCCAATGAAGGACCATACATCTGTTTCACTAGAGTCAAGTTTTTCTCTTCTAGAACAATACCTATGGAGTGCTTTGATATCCAATCCTACAAGTTTGGATGTAGTCTTAAGAAGGAAAAGGGCCTTGGTGCTTTTGTTCATGATTGATTGTGACAACACATGACGAGCTGCATTGCGATCCTTTGAACGAGATTTCTTTCCAATAGTACTAAATGCATCTACCAAACTTTTGACAACATGAGAACTTGGTTTATAACTGTTTATCATCTTTATCCTTAAGTTTTTCCTAACAAAAATCATAGACCTCGATTTTAACAACGATATGAATAATCTACATTTATCTCCATCACATTTAGAATCAAAATAGTTGACAAGTATCTGTTGAGCTTGATATGCAATACCGTGTTTAGACAACGTACCTTTAAGCGAACCAATGAGACTTTCGTCGATCTGTATATGTTTTGGAGTTCTTCGGTGTGAATTTGTTGATGGAGGTAGGGAGGTTGGAAATGCACCCTGTACCATATCACCTATTCGGTTTGGTGTTTGAACATGAGCTTCATGTCCTTCTGTGTTTTTTTGACAGTCGAACGGTGGCAATTGGAAATCTTCTTGGGTGGTTTGAACAACATTGTCTTCTTCGAGCATACTTTCAGCGTTAAACGTCTCTCTAACTTCATCACTTGTATACCCACATTCAATTAAATCTACAAAGGTTTCAGGTGGCCTTAATGTGCACCTACGTTTTACTCCTTAATCAGTGCCATGCAGTGCTCATTCTTCTACTGATATGGAGACCGAAGGCTCCTCGAGCAAATGCTTTTGTCTTTCTTGATGTGGATTGGTAGGAAGAACTATGGCATCCTCAACAACCAGAATTGGTTGAGTGTCCATAGAGCGTCTTTGTTTGGTCATGTCATTTCTTTTCTTCTCTCTAATTTCTTCAAGGATTTCATTGGGAATCCTATTCCTTGCTGATTTTCTTGCTCGATTGCATGAGTTTCCCATCACCACAATGATCAATGATATATATGGTTTCCTTTGCTACCACCTCAATGGTGGTCTTCAATGGGAGACTACCCAAGTTTGGTTTCTTTCTTGCTCAATGGTGTCTAGATACTCAAGTTAGGGGGAAGAAAAACAATGGTAGAGATTCTCTATGGTTCTCCTCAATGGGAAATTCCCCAAGCTTGGTTTGTTTCTTGCTCAATTGTGTCTACATACTCCACCACAATGACCAAGTTAATGTTGTCTTTGCTATCTCCTCAATTACAAGAAAAACAATGGTGGAGATGCTCTATGGTGCTCCTCAATGGAAAATTCCCCAAGCTTGGTTTGTTTCTTGTGTTTCTTGCTCAATTGTGTCTACACACTCCACCACAATGATCAAGTTAATGTTGCCTCTACTAGGTCCTCAATTGCAAGAAAAACAATGGTGGAGATCCTGTATGTTGCTCCTTTCTCAATTAATGGATTCTTTATTGCTCAATTAATTATTTATTTATTGCTCCTCAATGTATACCATGCTCCAAGCAATACTTAGAAACTTGTGGTGGAGATGCTTGATGTCGAAAACAATTTTGTGTGATAATATGGTGAAGAAGAGAATGTTCACGCACTGTCTATAACTTGAAATTGTGCACGGACTATAAAACCTATGTGAAATGTGTTAGAGTGTTTCTCGAACAGGTACTTCTATTGTTTATACTAAGACTAAATGCGCACATGTTATTGTTAACTAAAATGGGGGTGGATTATTGTTTACTCTAATAGAATTTTGGAGCATTTAAGAAGTTAGTTGCATGGCTAAGGGATCATTCAAGGTTTAGGGGGAATTAACAAGCATTCCCTCAGTCTTTGTGCCTTAACAACCCCCCTCTATTCAACCTAACTATATTGTTTTACAACTCAAGGGATGTGTGTGTTATCGGATAAATCTAGTCAATCAGAATCAAGCTAGATCTCCCTAGTCCAAGTGGATCTAGAACAAATCAAATACATAATACAATCTACTTTCCTATATCAATAAAAAATGCAAAGACACAGATAGATCACTTACATGATATTCGTAGATCCTCTTCTCTATGTTGATCCAAGCTCCAGAATCTTCAGATCTACAGCTGGAAAACCCTATAAAGCATGTGGAAACAAGCAAACAACATATGTGTATCCAAACATATAATTGATCTAAGCTAACAGTTAAGGAAGAAAGCTATAAACATAATTAACAATAGCAATGTTTGTGGAAAAAGAATTTTATTAATGTAATCAAGTAGATACATAGAATTACAATGAGAAAGAACATTACAACCTAGTCTTAACTCTGCAATATTCCATCCAACAATCCAAGACAAAGCTAAGCCTCCAAAGCAAGATAGTAAGCCACCTAGAAATTCCACCAGCATAAGAGTACCATAGACCTTCCTCCCTTCCAAATGGAGAGGGTTCAATTTATAAGACTAAAGGGATAGAATAGGTTGAGGATTAGGAGGAGGGATGAAATGGATTTTCCCTACAGGTTAGGAAACGAAATGCCACCTCACCTAAATAATAGGGATAAACCGCCACCTCATCGACCTTCGAGAAGGATCTCGAATCTTCATTTTTTTCCCTCAAAACACCATCGACGCTCTTAGCAGGAAGGGAAAAAGCGTCGTCGATGCTCCTAGCAGTGGGAGACAAATTGCTGGCACACCTAGAATGAAAGGAAAAAATGACTTCGACGCTCCTAGCATGAAGGAGAAGAGTGCTAACCTTCTTAGAGAGGGAAAAAAGGAGGAAAAACCTCAATCTCAATCAAATTTAGCAAAAATAAACTTGGGGATTAGGCAAAGGGTTGACACATGGATCAAGAGTGCAATATTTTGGTGTAACAGAATGCCCCCCAAAGAATGAAGTTAAAGGAATGCGATAGGTGGATGCTTTTTAAAGAAAAGAGATCTAAGGAAAGGATGTTGGTTGGAATCTGCTGCAATACCACTGACTCAAATCTCATATAACTCATAACATGGATGCCAACCAATACAATGCAGATCCATGGTAGTAGAGACCGACTGAACACAATCATAGCTACTAGACACAAGCGTAGATCCATGATGAGATGATAACACAACAAAAACCAATACAAAGGTGGATCCATGTAATATGATTCAAAACAAGACTCCATCACAACCTGGGTGAAGATATATGAAAACCCAGGGTCTT
The DNA here is from genome assembly GCA_001517045.1 of Pseudotsuga menziesii. Lineage (NCBI taxonomy): Eukaryota > Viridiplantae > Streptophyta > Pinopsida > Pinales > Pinaceae > Pseudotsuga > Pseudotsuga menziesii. The sequence goes on from LPNX010986187.1 coordinate 33,677, forward strand.
CAAGCTGAACCTGCATGGATACGAATCTAACCATGTGATTACAATGTCTTGATGTCGAACATGGTAGAAACCACTTGATTACCAGTCAATGATGTAAACTGTCAACAAGTACGAGGGAAATCACCATTGATGTCAATGATTCCCAAGGTATCACAGTACATATCATCGAATGTGAATAAAGGACTTGGAGTCGAACACTCAATGAAATCTTTCAATCAAGAGCCAATGATGTAAACTCATGTTGAAAGTGAGGTAACCTTCCATTAAGGAATGCAGGCCCAAGGTACTTGACTTGGTTTCTAAGTCTAATTCTTGGATAAGGTGTTGAAGTCGACAGGAATAGACCTGTTGAAGGAGGGCCATGATGAATCCCCCATCATCCACATGAAACACGATCAAATATGTTTTGGAGTAAACTAGATGGCAGAGTGATGTGCGATACTGAATCAAGGATGACCAACATGATAGAAGGTAAACTGACTGTAGATAGTGGATAAATGACCAAACTTCTCTTGAACATGGGCATGTAATGACTTGGTAGTATTGACATGAGAATGATACCAATCCCCCAATGAAATTGATGGTGAGAGTATTCTTGGACAACTCAAAGGAGTAAGAAGACTCTAGGAATTAGTAGGACTCAAAGAAAAACTAACTACCCAAGTACTGAAATGCATATGCAAATTAGTGCCATGTTCAAGAGTGACTATGTACTTGTTGGAGACATTTACCATCATACACACTCTTTTTGGTCAAATTGGCCTAGTTAAACCACTATCCTAAGTATGTTTGACATTAATTGACATCAGCGGAGCATTAATTTCCATCATTCAGTCACAACCACGCCTACCTACAGTCAAGGAGGCTAACTTGGCCTTCTCCTACAGTCTAGGAGGCTAACAGGAGCACTTTGGGGGTGATTTGAGTGATACTAATGCACCTAATTGCTAACTGGTGGTTACAATCAGTTCAACCAGTCAGTTGAGGTGCCTCCTCTCATTAAATATATTATTTAATGATTATTTATTATTATTTAATGATCTGGAGTCAACAGGGCACCTCCACCAACTTCTGATGGTTATTTCAGCTTCAGTTAACCTCATCTGGGTTCATTGAAGTCATGGAGCACTAGCACTTGATGGTTGGCTTGCGATGACATGTGTTTGATCTCCTTTAGTTGAGATTCAGTCATTTATTGCACTCCGACTTCAGTTAGGGTTTGGTGAGTCAATTAAGGTTTTGGTCAAGTGGTTAACTGAGTGTGATTGAATGGCTAAGAGTCAGTTAAGCTAGACTCACTCATTGAATTCGAATTGCCTCCTTAGGTATTCGAATTTCTCATTGATTCAAGCTATTGCTTGACATTGTTATTGTAACTATTCATTGTTTATTGAATATACATAGAGGAAACCATTCCGGTTCTGATTAACACCATTGTTAGAATAATCAACCCATAGTTAGCTACCTTAGACATTAATTAATCCATTTTTGTCTTATTTGCCTAGTTTCCATATTCCACCTTATGGAAGTTGTCATCTACACATCCATAGTGGTCAAACTTGCTAATTTTGAGTTATGGAGGACTTGGGAAACCTCCTGGAATAAAATCTACTTTATTCCTGGCCTCCCTAGCACATGTCTACTTTTTCTGCTTTATTGCCTGCTTTTTCAGTGCTTTAAGGCAATTGGGAAAGTTTGACTAGGTGAGGTTAACTTGTTTTTTGTCCTCCACATCCTCCACTATTTTCTCCTATGAAAAGAATGTATGAGTTGTCCTTCCATTACCTTTTATCTTTCCTAATTTATTTTTCCAATTCGTGAGCTTCTTGACAGTTTTGGAAACTGCTTTATGCACCTATGGGGGATTTGCTTAGATTTAGTAAGCCTGCTTTTGACTAGATTCGAATGGAATATTCATGAATTCAAATCCCTCATGTAATTATTTATTGTGGCAGCCTATGACTTCACAGGGTTGGCTATTGTACACTTATTCAATACAGTTTAGTGTTCAGCTCCATATTAAGTCTCTTTTGTGAGTAATTTTGCATGTGCAATTGGAAATTGATGTGAGTGTAATTGTTCTAACACTGGGTTCAATTTTCACATGGTATCAGATCCTTTGTAGATCAATTTATCTCCTTCCAATTTGTTTTGTAGGTTCGACATCATTGACTGGGAGCATTCTACTGCCCGTCGGGACAATTTCTGAGCTATAAATCAATCTCAGAAGATCATCTTGACTCCATTTAACTTCTTTGAATGGAAAGAAGATATGGAGATACTGTTGAGAGAGAAATTCCTATACAGAGTGACTATGGCAATAGAAGTAGATCCCAATGCAGCTGCAGAGAAGATAAAATGGCACAACAGGAGGGATGAGGCCTATGGTCTCTTGTGTTTGAGTATATCCAGAGACCTCCTTTTCCATCTTGATGGATTGACATCACCAAATGAAGTATGGGATAATATTTTTGATATTTTTGGAAATACAGATGAGATGAGGGGACATCAAATTGAAAATGAATTGATCACCCCGAGTCCCAATATCTTTGAATCCCTGCAACTCTATTTCTCCAAGTTCAAAGCACTTGTTTTGCAACTAAAACAATGTGGGATCGAAAAGAAGAATGATCAGCTGGTCTTTTCCATACTCTAAAAGCTTGGCCCTGACTATTCAGTGTTTGTTTCCACCTTCTATGCCACAAAGTTGACAGCTCGAGCTTGGAAGATGCCTAGCCTTGCAGATTTCATGGAATCTCTCACACAAGAACAAGATAAATTGGTGATGATGGGTACTATCAAACCATCCAAAGACTAAGATCTGGTTGTTGGAGATTCGAGGGTGGATTCAAAAAGAAAAAAGAAAGCTAAAAATCCACCTGAGCAAAAGAGAGACAAGAACAATTCTCCGGAGGAGCCTCAAGGTTCCAAGAAGAACTACCAGAAGAAGAAGAACAAAGGAGAAATGAGCAAGTGTGCATATTGTAGTAAGGGAAATCATTTTGAGAGCTCCTGCATGAAGAAGCAAATAGACATGATGACCCAACTCCTGGAGAAGAATGGCATCTCCCTTCCAGACAACTCAAAGAAGAGGGAAGGAGGATCAAGTTCAGAAGACAGAGAGAGAGTTCATGCATTGGTTGCTGGCACATCAAGCTCACCTAGTTTCCTCATTGATTCTAGAGCTTCAAGACATATGGTTTCAACCAATGAGGCATTCACCTCACTTGAAATGTCGAAAGGTCCACCAATAGTATTGGGAGATGAATCTCTCACTGAAATTTTGGGCAAAGGGAGGATTGATCTTGATCATGGTAAGTTCAGCAATGTGTTGTATGTTCCAGGTCTTTCCTCTAACCTCTTATCAGTGTATCAGATGACCCACACAGGGTCTCCAAAGAAGGTCATATTCTCCCCTGATGAAGTTGAGATCACAGAGATCTCAAGTGGTAAAGTCATTGCAAAAGGAGTTGCAAATCATACTTCGAAGGTATACATGTTCTCACACTTCCTACCCTACTCAAACCCCTCTGCTCTTCTGATTTATGCTAATGAGGCAAGCAAGATTTGGCATGAAATATTTGGCCACCTAAATTACAAGTATCTTTCTGATCTTAGTGAAAAAAGATGTTCATAGGGTTACCAAAGATAAAATTTTCCAAAGGAGTCTGTCAAGGTTGCATCCTAGGAAAACACCCAGAGCATAAATTTGAGAGAGCTAGTCATGAGAGAACCTCTGCACCTCTTGAGTTGATCCATAGTGATGTTTCTGGCCCATTCCCTCATATGTCCATGATTCAGGCCAAATATGCATTGAATTTCATAGATGACTTTTCCAGGTATTGCTGGGTTTACTTCCTGAAACACAAGTCTGAAGTTTTTGGCCTCTTCAAAGTCTTTAAGGCTTTGGTTGAAAACTAGTCTGAGAGGAAACTCAAGGTCCTCAGATCTGAAAATGGTGGTGAGTATGTCAAGTCTGAGTTTATTCAATATTGTGTAGATGCAGGTATTCAGATGCAGCATTCTATCCCTTACACACCACAACAGAATGGTGTTGCAGAGAGGAAGAACAGATCACTGAAAGAGATGTCAACCTGCATGATGGAGGCTAAGACTTTGCCACCAAATTACTGGGCCGAAGCTATAAAGTATGCAGCCTATATCCAGAATAGGGTGCCTCATAAACAACTTTATGGTATGAATCCTTTCAAAGCATGGAGTGGGCACAAGCCAGATGTGACCCATTTCAGGATTTTTGGCTTAAGGGCTTGGGCTAGAATTCCAACAAAAAAGAGAAAGGCTTTGCAGCCCCAAAGCCAAGAGTGTCTATTTTTTGGGTAATCTGAATATTCAAAAGGGTACAAGCTGATCAATTTGAGCACAAAAAAATCCTTCATTGAAAGGTGTGTTCAGTTTCAAGAAGAACCCCTAGCAGCAGTGGAAGTTGGAGAATCCTCTTCACCACCAGAACCTATGAATGTAAGTGAAGAGATAGTTGAACATGCTGATTCTGATATGTATAATAGTGATGATTTTTTTGCATATCCTAACATCCCTACAAGGCTAAAATGGGAATCCAAGACCATTCATGCAGCTGGAGAACTAGCTGGAAATCCTAATGACCCTAGGAGGACTAGATCTCAATTTGAGAGTGCTCTATGCATGAAAGATCCTATGTTTGCTGAGAAATGCTATCTGATGGTGGAATAAGATCCCCAGACATATGAATATGCAGTAGAAGATCCAATATGGCAAGCATCCATGAAGAAAGAGTTCAGCTCACTCCAGAAGAGCAACACTTGGGAGCTGGTTGATATTCCCCCAAGGAGGAAGCTAGTTCAGTGTAAGTGGGTGTACAAGACCAAATTTGCTGCTGATGGTTCACCTCTGAAGTACAAGGCTAGATTGGTAGCCAAGGGATACTCACAGGTTCATGGCATAGACTACAATGAGACCTTTGCACCAGTGGCAAAGATGGACTCCATCAGGCTAGCCTTAGCCATTGCAGCTTCAAAGAAATGGGAAGTACATCACATGGATGTGAAGTGTGCTTTCCTAAATGGAGATCTCACTGAAGAGATATACATGCATCATCCTCAAGGATTTTCTACTAACCCATCTCTTGTGTGCAGGCTAAAGAAGTCATTGTATGGGCTTAAGCAAGCCCCAGGGCCCGGTATGCCAAGATTGATAGCTTTCTGCTATCACTGAATTTTGTTCGATGAAAATCAGATCCAAATGTCTATTTGAAGCTGATTAATGGCTCATTAATGATCATTGTTTTATATGTTGATGACCTTCTCATTACAGGAAGCTCAAAGGATGAAATTGCTTCCTTGAAGGGTGCAATGAACCAAGCCTTCTCCATGACAGATTTGGGGTTATTGAGCCAATTCTTGGGGCTTGAGATTGCTCAAACCAAATCTGGAATCAAGGTGCACCAGTCCAAGTATGCCTTGGATTTTCTGAAAAAATTCAGAATGAAGGATTGCAAGCCAAGCAAGACTTCTTTCCTTTCAAGAGTGAAGCTTGAAGAAGCCGATTCTTCACCTATGGTAAACAATACACTGTATAGGAAATTGATTGGATGTTTGTTGTATCTTACACATACTAGACCTGATATTTCTTATGCAGTAAGTGTGGCTTATAGATACATGGATCAGCCTCATGAGATCCATTGGAAAGTAGCCAAAAGGATCCTTAACTTTGTTCAGGGAACAAGGACAAATGGGATCTTCTATAAAGATAAATCTGATCTTGATTGGATTGGGTTTACTGACAGTGATTGGGCAGGTGACAGCACAGATAGAAAGTCAACATCAGGATATGTGTTCATGCTTGCAGAAGGGCCAATCAGCTGGTCAAGCAAGAAATAGAGTGCCATTGCACTCTCATCTACAGAAGCAGAGTACAGAGGAGTTGTAAATGCAGCAAATCAATGTTTATGGTTGTAAGGGTTACTTGGAGAGTGTGGCTTCGAATAAGAATAATAAACTACTATCTACTGTGATAATCAGAGTACCATTTGAATATGCAATGATCCAGTTCAGAAGCAGAGAACCAAACACATTGAGATCCATATGCACTACATCAGATAGCTTGTGCATGATGGCACCATTCACCTACTCTTCTGTTCATCTTCAGAACAAGTAACTGATATCTTCACCAAATATTTTTGTGAGAAGACATTCAGAAATCTCAAATCACTGCTAGGGATTGCTGATCATGCTGTGAAGCACGAGTGATGACAATATTTCCAAATTTTGTTTTACAGTCCATGTTTAAGGGAGGATTTTCCCATTGGGTTTTTGCCTCTTTCCTTGGTTAAATGGACATGCAGTATGTAAAGGGTGACTAAGCCTTGTTCCTAGGCCCTATAATTTTCTGATATATTACTCATAAGTCAGGCTTAAGGGGGGGTGTTAGAATAATCAACCCATAGTTAGCTACCTTAGACATTAATTAATCCATTTTTGTCTTATTTTCCTAGTTTCCATATTCCACCTTATGCAAGTTGTCATCTGCACATCCATAGTGGTCAAACTTGTTAATTTTGAGTCATGGAGTGCTTGGGAAACCTCCTAGAATCAAATCTAATTTATTCTTGGCCTCCCTAGCGCATGTCTACTTTTTCTGCTTTATTGCCTGCTTTTTCAATGCTTTAAGGCAATTGGGAAAGTTTGACTAGGTGAGGTTAACTTGTTTTTTGTCCTCCACATCCTCCACTATTTTATCCTATGAAAAGCATGTATGAGTTGTTCTTCCATTACATTTTATCTTGCTTAATTGATTTTTCCAATTCGTGAGCTTCTTGACATTTTTGGAAACTGCTTTATGCACCTATAGGGGATTTGCTTAGATTTAGTAAGCCTGCTTTTGACTAGATTCGAATGGCATATTCATGCATTCAAATCACTCAATTAATTATTTATTGTGGCAGCCTATGACTTCACAGGGTTGGCTATTGTACACTTATTCAATACATTTTAGTGTTCAGCTCCATATTCAGTCTCTTTTGTGAGTAATTTTGCATGTGCAATTGGCAATTGATGTGAGTGTAATTGTTCTAACACTGGGTTCAATTTCCACAACCATTTCATGAGTATTTGTTGATTATTCTTTGATGATATTGATTCTTATTTCCTAGATCATGTGCAAGAATTAATATGGTATCAGAGCTTACGGTGAGACGAAGATCTATCTCTCAAAAACAAGCTTTTTGACAGATTTCTGCATGAAATTTGAGCAATAGCTCAAAAATATAGCACTGCACCAGAAGCCAAGGCTTACCACTTAATACCCCAAGTAAAGAACTTGCTGATCAAGCTTGCTTGATTGACTATGCTGGGTGTGATGAAAGCCTAAAATGTGCAGGCTGTCCGACCTTACGGTGCCCCTTTTGTTTTGATTTGCAGCTCGTAACAGGTACAACTTCGAATGGACTCATCAATCCCTCTTCTCACCCCATTCACAAGCTATTCGGAATGGAAGTTGAAGATGACTGCATCTCTGAAGAGACGAGGTCTCTATGATTTGTCTATTGGACTTGGAAAAGAGTCTTATGAGAATGAGAATGACTGGCTAAATGACGGCGATAGAGCTTTTGGAGCAATATGTCTGGCCCTTTCCCCTAGCTTGTACTACCTTATTATTGGTTCTGCTGAATACCCAAAGGAAGTCTGGACAAAATTGGACAGAACCTTTGGCAAGCACAATGAGGATCATAATAGTACTTTGGAGATCACAGCCAGCACCACAAGATTTCTTTACTCAAAAGTCTTGGCCTCTACTCTCTCTGATGAAGTTGTTCAAGATGAAGATGGAGCAGAATCTTCTACACATTCAATTCGAATTGAAGAAAGTCTCCATGTAGTGACTCCTTCTCCTGATGCTCTGGAAGTTCATGAGATCTCTGATATCGCATATTCTCATATTGTTGAAACAGAAGAAGACATTCAAATCTCTGATATTGAAGAAAAATACTATTGTACTTCCATGCAAACATTCACCGATGATTTTCCTTTGAATTCTGTGCAAAATTTACCAGTGATTGCTTTCGAAAGTGAAGAGAAATTTGATTTTTCTCCCTCTAATGTTGCTGCTGGTGTGCAAATATGTAAAAAAATTGATATTTTGCAAGAAATATCAGATTATAAGAGTGACACATTCACTCCCCATGATCTAGATATTCCAACAAATTCCTGCAGGATTGCATGCACCAAAATTCAGAATTTTGAAGAAGAAGAAAACTGTGCATCCACCGTCTCGGTTGACCATACTTTTGGATCTGATATGAAAATTATTGGATCTGATATGATATTATTTGGATCTGATCTAATATTTCTTGGTTCAAAATTTTAGATTCATAAACCTTCAGTACTGTTTGTAGCTGTTCTCATCAACGGTGTGAAGAAACAAGTACCGCAAGTCTCCTACAAAACTGTTGTTGGGAATTTGATTTCATTTCATAGTTTTGGATCTATTGTGAACTTATAAAGATCTGATTACATTCTGATCTAATATTATTTTGTTCATATTTTAAAATCCAAGAGCTTTCAGTCATGCTTGTAGCTGCTCTCACCAATTCTGGTGTGAAAAATCAAGTACCACAGTTCTTCTTCAATTTTGCTGCTGGGGATTTGGTGTTAGTTTCCTCTTATGAGGTTGCTGATATTTTATTTTGTGAATCATTATATATTTCTAAATCTATATCATATTATGGAGCTCAAGCATTCGCTCTCCAGAGTCCCAGGGATTCTCTACCTTTGGTCACAAGCTCATCTCCTCACAGAACTAGTAAAGAGGAAGACATTCTGCATCTGCTTGGACACTTGCTCCTAAAAATTGGGGCTGATTTTACCACTCATGGTTTGGTGTTCAAGGCTGCAACATATCAGTTTCTTGAGTGTTCCACACATGGTTCGAATCCTCAAGAACCTTTGCTCTCTCTTCAGATGATTTCAGTTGCTCTATGTTAAGTCTGAATTTTGTTTCTTCAATTTTGGTTTTGTTTCCTTCAATTTTGGTTTGATTTCGTTTTTATTTTAGGTTATTCATTTACTTTATTTTGATTTTTTCCTCCTTTAATAAATTTTGTTTAGTGTTTACATGAAATTTTGAGCCTCCTTTAAAATTTTTTAGTTTTTAGTCATAGGTTTGTTTTTGTTGAAGGAGTTTTAAAGTCATTTTATCAAGTCATGGATTCACAAATGATTATTTTGAGCTTAATAATGCATAATCATTACCCTAGCAGATTTTAAACTACATGCAGAATGATCAAAAGCTGAAAAACAGCGATAAAATAGCACTTAAAATATTCTTGTAGCGCTGGGGTTAAAAAACAATGAAGCCTCGCTACAAGAATATCGTGGCCTTTATTTTTCCCGGTTTTCTAGCAAAATTTTGTCACGATTTCAAATGCTGAGTGACTAATCCCCTACTGTGAGCTGTTTGATACGTGTGAAATCCAGATTTATCATGATTCCAAGCGTTTCCAAGTTGCGAGGAAAAACGTGGTGGTCATTACTCATAATGCATTTGAGCTTGACAGGTAGCAGGGAAATTTGGTCTAATGCGAAGTGAATTTTTGCATGCATCCATGTTTGATGATAAAGAACTTAATAGAATGATGGTGGCAGCCTAAAAACGTGGAGATTGCAGTTACAAAGCCAAGTGGGGTTTTTACCGTTGCTCCGAAAACTAGGGCTTTTTCATTCTGACATCTGTAATCAAATTAAACTCATCAAGACACCTGTTCAGCCATTAAACAGCTCGAAGACTGGCTTAAAGCAACTTTAGTGAAACATTTAACAGGTATTTCATGACAAACCCATATATCTGCAAATTTGGGGTTTTTTCGGCAGGCTTCGTTTCTATCAAAATTGATCGATGTAAATGTTCAAATGTGCTATGAAATGAAAATTAATCCAAGGAAGTAGCTACCTGGGACATGTTAAGATGCTCTGTTAAGATGAAGACTGAAAATTAGCTTATTATTGGACTATGCACTCGTTGAAGTTTCAAAGAGGCAGGGTCGAAAACTGTGTATGTCATGAGGATTTAAATATCAATAATGCTGCTAGTGCAACATCAATATGAAGCCCTAGACAGCCTAAACACTTAGTTTTCACTGCATGATTAAAAGCTGAGCAGTTGGTCTTGAGGTCAAGATTGAAATAAGAAATGAATAGAGAATAAGACTATCACCCTTGTCTTTTCAACACAAGGTTCCTGTTTGCAGTTTAAGGAGAGTCTCTGGTCTGAATGAATAATGTACATGATGTCTAGTTTCATTAACAATGTAAAAGGAGCTGAATACTTAAAGTTGCAGGGAGACCTAAGTTGTTAGGTTTGGAAGTTTATTTTTTTTGAAAGCAGATGAAGGCAACGAAGAGTCAAAGGTCTGAAGACATAACAAAGCCTAGTATCATTTTGATTCAAACTGTTGAGAGATGAAAGTGATAAGTTTGAGCTTATTGTTGCCTTATATTCCTCTCATTCAACCTCTGAATAGTCTACAATTAATCTAAGAGGTTGACAGCTAAATTTCTTCTTTTAAGTTCTTATTGTGCAGGGATTGTATATACAGGTTTCTGGCAAGTTATGATACTAAATACACAGGTTTTATGTTTCATGCTGGAGATGGACTGTCATTAGAGTGATTGAAATGGAATGAAAGTTATCAGGGGCAGTGAAGAGTTTATAATACTTCATTGATCTAAATTTCTTATGACTGTAAATAAGCTCAGCCTGTATTAAGAAAACAAAAGGAATTGTCAGAAAAGAGTAAGAGAGCTGTTTGTGAAACCTGAAGGTTTTTGAAAGGAAACATCACCTGGTTGGTCATTAATTGAATCCTAAAAACTTGTACAGTTTCATCCTCTGAAGGAAAATAGGCAAGAGTGGTAAAATTAACATAGCATAACCTACTGATGTAGGGTGGTTTGAAAAGTTCCCTGGATGTGTTGATTTGTTTCAGCAAGCAGGTTGGATGGACTTTTTTAAGAAGATAGATGGGCATAATACAGAGGTGTCCTGTAAGTTTGCTCAAAGTTTAAAAAATGATGTGGTGACCTTTAATACTCTCAAATTCAAGCTAACAATAGAGCTGATCTCAGAAGCCATGGTTCAAGAAGCTGCCTTTTGACTTTGATCCACAAAGATATCTTTTACCAAATGTCATCCCTGATTGGAATAAAGGCATCCTTATTCAAAATTTTGGAAAGGAGTGGATTGAGCCAATCAGGATACTGCAAATCTATGTTACTTGTGAGGGCAGGTACGCTTATGTATACAAGTACCACTTCAGGTTTTTGCAACACATGGTGGGGGTGTCAAAGATGAGCTTGCCATTTTTCTTTTTGAAAAGCTTGCAGAAAATGTCCAGTAGGGTTAAGCAGCATGAAGATCATACATCTCAATCAATCTTCCATCATGGGCTGATTAAACTGATTATTAATACTGTTTTGCAACATGAAGGGAAGACCTGGGACTTTTTTATCTTTTGGTCGGGTTTTCAAACCAAAGAAGAAGATCAAAAACCTAAAAGGCAAGCTGACAAGGGTAAGGTTTTAATGAGAAAATTAGGACAGAGGCCTAAGCTGGAGGTTAAAGAAGAGGTCAAAACTGAGAAAATATCAGAGCAAGTGGAAGAGGATAATAAACCTAAAGTATTTTCAGCTAGTAGCAAAGGCAAGTACTCACTGTTTGAAGACCAAAATCAGCTGCTACAGCCCATGGTACCAACAGAGGTCCCTCATGAAATGAAAACTGTTGATACAAAAAAGGTGGCTGTACATGAAGAATAATTGCAAGTCAAACAGAGAAGCCCCATTACTATATTGTCTGATGATGAAGGTTACCTTTTAGAAGAGGAGCAGGTAGAAAAAAATACAATTGAAGCTGAAACCTACAGAGAAATTCCTACTTCAAGCAGCAAAGCAGAAAAACCTAACAGAAAGAGGAGTAAGCTTGAAGCAGTAGAGTTGACTGCTATCTAGCATCAAAGAAAGGATCTGAAAATGCCAGGAGAAATAGCATCATATTGGAGACCTAAGACTAGGTCAAAGAACAAGCTAAGACTGAACATGAAAAAATTGCTCAATCCCAGGTTATACACAAATGAAGTTACTGTGTTAGATGATGTATCTCCTGATGAAAATCCAGAAATTAAGAAAGCTAGCAGAAAAGGGAAGAAGCCAGCAGCCATAAAAGCTCCTTATGTACATCCTGCAGAAGTAAAGAGTTCATCAAAATCATTAGAAGATTCAAGCAAGCCTGCATCTAAATTATCTGCAATAATCCTTGAGATAAAAAATAAACTCTTAAAATAGCAACAAGAAGAGAAAGCTAACATATGTCCTGTTGAAAATCAAGAGTGGGATGAAGAAGATGAGCTTATACTCAAAGAAGCAGGAATTATAAAAGAGCCTAGTATTCCTACTGATTTCTCAGACTTTTTAATGAAGGATGCAAATATACCCGAGATCCCTAGTTTTGCTAAAGAAAATTTGCAAGAAAGTGTTCAGCAGTATAAGAAACAGATGAAATACTTGCAAGAGGTTAATGATGGGTTGATGAAAGTTAACAGAGGGCTTATAGAAGAACTGCAGGATGTCCATAATCATTTCCAGGAGCTGTCAGAAGTATCCAAAGAGGTTCTTAGAAGGAAAAGAGCTACTGACATGCATTCCACAAAGTTGGAAAAAACAGTCCAGGACCTACAACAGAGAAACAGGGAGCTCATAAATAAGATTAATGACATGGAGAAGAAGCAAAAGAAATCAAAGAAGAAGTCACAAGCGCTAGATGGTATTGCCTTGTTGGATGAAGCAGCAAGAGATCTTTAAGCCAGTTGTCATTTAGTTAGTTGTTATCTTGTGAGTAAACACATATATTAGTGATTTACTATTTTTTACATATTTTGTAATTTTGTAACTTTGTACATTTTTACTTTACCTCAGCGAGTTGATAGAGGCAGTTAGGGTTTTAGACCCAACTGATTTTGTAAAGAAACTCCATTTAGGGAGATTAGAGAATCATTAGCAGGGTTCTGATTTTTGGGAGCTACAGGAGGTCTGCAGACTGTTTGTATTTTCAGACTTGTTCAGAGCTAAGTATGGTGACTCTTATAAGCATTTGCTGATGAAATTATGATATATATGACTTTTACCCTTCAGTTTTTTCTGTGTTGGCTTCATTATTGAACTTGTTTAGTTTCGTAATAGATATATTCATTGCTGGTCAATGTGTATTTGCTGGTAATGCTTGTCTGTTATGTATGAACCTCAACATTGTGTTTCTGTTGGATCTTGTGTGATATATTATGCATCTTTACCATCATTTGTTTATGATTTAGTTATTGCTTTCCTTATGAATGTATTCCCTGATTGTTCCCAAAGCTTATAACCATTAAAACATTACAGAAACCCTAAACCTTATCTGTTTTATTGAATTTTATCTTGAGTGTGTGTTGGCTTGTTTCTCTGTCCTTAGAAACAATTTTTGGCACAAACACTCTACATGGGTCCAGTTTTCACCGTGCAACTGTTTATATTTTTGATTCAGTTGAGTGCATTTTTCTTCTTCCAAAGTAGAAGATTCCTCCAAACATATTCATTTAGTTTGGATTTAGAGGTTCACATGTTGTTGGATAGATTAAATTAACTGAGAGAGGGGGGGGCTGAATCAGTTACATACCAAGGTGCATCTTTTTAAAGGATATTTCAGATTTATTATGGACATATGTTTAAACCATTCAACATATAGCAACAAATTAAATAATAGTCAACATTCAATCACATCAACGAACACAAGACACAATGTTTTCATGAGGAAACAGTAAACACTCTTCTTCTTAAGAATGAAAGGTAAGCTCCAACTCCTCTTTACATTCTTTTATTTTTCCTGAGCTTCAACCTAGATGAGGCTGCTACCTCTGGAAGCTCCAACTTCCAATTATACAAGCGCCAACTTGTTTCTATTTTCTGGCAACAACCAGAGGGATGCTACAACACTCCAGAGAATTCTGTGAATTATAGAATCAATCAAACCCTTACAACCCCTCACTGTCTATGACTAGGCTTTATAAATCAGCATTTACATTATGATTCTGAATTATATAGTATTGCAGATATTCACAACAGATGTTATAATTCTATCTCTGTACATTTTTCTCTATTTATCATCAAGACTAAGCACATACATAACTCACCGAGACTGTCACTGTATCATTCTTATATTCTTTCTCATCTGGACTCTTCATACTCTGCAACTATCATCGTATCCATCTCTTCAGTCCTTTTCTGCAATGTGCTCAATCTCTTATATTCGAAATTACCTTACTGAACAACGCACCCCATTTCATCTTCTTGCTACAATATATATATATATATATATATATATATATATTCCAGTCGATTCCCATTCTCTCTGTTCAAAACGGTTACGGACTCTTCATTTTCCATCTAATTGCAATTGAGAAACAGTTAATAGGTCTCGAATGCTGATCTGTACAAAACGATTCACATTCCATGAAAATCATAGATTCTCAAAAGTCTCTAACTAACAAAAACTTTAAGTCCTTCAAATGCCCAGTTTGTCTGACTCTCTGCATTCCACGAGTAGTCATCATCGAATCAATACTGTGTTAGACTCTTCAAGTTCCACTGTTTCCAGATCAAAGGACCCTGGGTTCGGCTCTGAATATGGAGACTTCCACTGTATATAACAGTGTTGTGCCGCAGTAGACACATATGTGAATTAAACTTCCGCCGTTTCAGAAGAGGGACGGGAAACTAGCTCCGATGAGCTCTGTCTCAATCGGCTGTCTTTTGGGTTTCGAGTCGAAAGTTTTGTTATTTTGGCTTCTACCATTGTAGGTCCTGAAAGCCTTTATACCTTTTCCGTTGTGGCTCCCGTTCTGCTCCAACTTTCGATGTTTTGAAGCTTTGACATTGCGGCTCCTGTTCCACTTTTCGCTCCGATGTTGCGGAAGGGGATGTCCTTCCGACTTCTGATGTTTTGTTTGCTGCGGAGCCCATAGTATTTCCATCTTCCACTGTTGTGGATGAGAAAGGCACTATCCTTCCACCATTTAGTCGTTTCTCCTCTGCTTGCCAATTTGCTTGTTTTCCCATTATCGCCGATCCTTGTGTTGTGGGCTTCCGCCATTGCAGATGAAGAAGCCACTACTCTTCCGCCATTGCGGATGAAAAATCACTATCCTTCTGGCTGCTTTGTTTCAGATCTTTCCCATTCTGTATAGTGTGATCAAATTATTCATTTAAAACTCTGTTTTATATATGTGAATCGCTGTATAGATGTAACACTGAGTTTCAATGAGACTTCGTATGTTAAGCTCCATGGTATAGAATAGCGCTGAGTTTCAATATAATGTTGTATCCATGTGTTTCGATGTGTAACATTTGACTGTGTATGTTGTTGATGTATAACATGATAACTCTATGCTGATAACATATGTAACATTTGTAACATTTGATTGTTTTCATCCTTCTGTTTCATTTATTTGAATGTATAACAAAATCCTCTATTGTAGTGAACTGTGTAATCATCCTTTTCAATATGTGAGTATTCTATGCAACATTTAGAGCTGTGACATTATTCTCATCTGTGGCTGTAACATTAACATTTTCTTCATTACTGCTATGAATTCCTTTGATTCATCCTACTGTGGCTTTGCCTGTGAGTGAAACATTCAAAGTTTGGCATATGGCAACATTCATACTGTGTAGCAAAACTGGCTAACAAAATCCCCCTTTGACATGATGACAAAATTTGAAATCTTTCTCCCCCTTTTGACATCCATGGAAAAGATAGAAAGAGAACTTCCCCTGTGAATATGTCTCCCCCTGTCACTGTGAGATAACTAACAGCTGAAAAAATGAAACCAATATGTACTGAATATGTTCAGAAAGTAAGAGAACATAGAAATAACCAAAATCTGGAACCATTTGACACCAGGAAATCAGAACCTGTAATGTGAATGAGAAAATATTCAGAGAGTACAAACCCCCAACTGAGCTCGAAGCATTTCAAACTGAGATTTGGGAAGGGGCTTAGTGAAAATATCAGCAATCTGGTCTTTTGTTCCAACATATTCAAGCTTAATAACTTTGGACAGCACCTGCTCTCTCAGAAAATGATATTTGATGGGTATGTGTTTAGTCTTTGAATGCATCACTGGGTTCTTTGAAATGCTTATTGCACTTGTATTATCATAGAAAATGGGAATGGGATCATCATTCTGTATGTGCATATCCTTCAACATCTGCTTCATCCAAAGAATCTGGGTGCAACATCCTGCTGCTGCTATATACTCTTCTTCAGCTGTAGATAATGAAACAGATGATTGCTTCTTATTGGACCAGCTTACCAAACAACCTCCAAGAAAGAAGGAAGCACCACTGGTACTTTTCCTGTCATCAACACATCCAGCCCAGTCAGCATCAGTAAATGCATATAAGTCCAGAGAGTTATCTTTTGGATACCATAAACCATGATTTGTTGTTCCTTTTAAGTATCTGGAAATCCTCTTTACAGCCAACAAGTGACCATTCTTAGGTGAAGCCTGAAATCTTCCAACCTGACAAACATCATGCATAATGTCTGGCCTAGTTGCTGTAGCATAGAGTAGACTACCAATCATGGATCTATACATAGTCTGGTCTACATCTCCAGAGTTATCATCTTTACTGAGTTTACATCCAGTGACCATAGGTGTACCAACTAGCTTACAGTCCTCCATTTTGAATTTCTTTAACATTTCATTAATGTATTTAGTCTGAGAGATAGAGATACCTCTGTCACATTGATTGATTTGTAATCCAAGAAAGAACTTCATTTCTCCTAGCATAGACATTTCGAATTCCTACTGCATGCTTTCAACAAAATTTGTGGTCAGTGTATCATCGTCACTCCCAAAAATTATGTCATCAACATAAACTTCTATAATAATAAGGCTGTTGTTCTCTTCTTTAATGTACAGGTTACTATCTGTGTGACCTTTCTTGAATCCTTGCTACATTAAGTAGTTATCTAGTCTGGAGTACCATGCCCTAGGTGCTTGCTTTAATCCATATAATGCTTTCCTCAATCTGTGAACAAACTGTGATGCATCCTGTACATGAAATCCTTCTGGCTGCTCCATGTAGACTTCCTCTTCCAGATCACCATTCAGAAAAGCTGACTTCACATCCATTTGGTAGACTTTAATTTGTTTGGAGCTGGCATATGCTAAAATAAACCTTATTGCTTCCATTCTAGCAACAGGGGAAAATGTTTCACTGTAATCAATCCCTTCTACTTGTGCATAACCTTTGCAAACTAGTCTTGCTTTATTTCTGGTTACTTTTCCTGTATAATCCAGTTTATTCCTGAAAACCCACTTAGCTCCTATTACATTTTTGTTTGCAGGTCTAGGAACTAGTTCCCAGGTGTGATTCTTTTCGATTTGGCTAAGC
>LPNX010986187.1:61738-81234 GCA_001517045.1 Pseudotsuga menziesii
TGTAAATCAGATTCAAATGTCTATCTGAAGGTAATTAATGGTTCATTAATGATCATTGTGTTATATGTTGATGACCTCCTCATTACAGGAAGCTCACAGGCTGAGATTGCTTCCCTAAAAGGAGCTATGAACCAAGCCTTCTCCATGACAGATTTGGGGCTCTTAAGTCAATTTATGGGGCTTGAGATTGCTCAAACCAAAGCTAGAATCAAGGTGCACCAGTCCAAATATGCCTTGGATTTTCTGATCAAATTCAGAATGCAAGATTGCAAAGCAAGCAAAACTCCTTTCCTTTCAGGAGTGAAGCTGGAGGAAGATGATTCTCCACCGATGGTAAACAACACTTTGTATAGACAGTTGACTGGATGTTTATTGTATCTGACACATACTCGACTTGATCTTTGTTATGCAGTCAGTTTTGCTTCTAGATTCATGGATCAGCCCCATGAGATCCATTGGAAAGCAACAAAGAGGATCCTTAGCTTTGTTCAGGGAACAAGGACACATGGGATTTTATATAAGGCCAATTCTGACCTTCAGTTAATTGGTTTTACTGACAGTGATTGGGCAGGTGATAGCACTGACAGGAAGTCCACTTTAGGTTATGTGTTCATGCTTTTAGAAGGGCCAATCAGTTGGTCAAGCAAGAAGCAGAGTGCCATTGCACTCTCATCTACAGAAGCTAAGTACAGAGGAGTTTTCAATGCAGCAACTCAGTTTTTATGGTTGCAGGGTTTACTTGGAGAGTGTGGTTTCGAACCTGAGTACTCAACTACCATCTACTATGATAACTAGAGTACCATTCAAATATGCAAATATCCAGTTCAGAAGCAGAGAACCAGACACATTGAGATTCACATGCACTACATCAGAGAGCTTGTGCATGATGGCACCATTCACCTACTCTTCTGTTCATCTTTAGAACAAGTAGCTGATATCTTCACCAAAGCATTTTGTGAGAAGACCTTCAGCAATCTCAAATCACTGCTGGGGATTGCTGATCATGCTGTCAAAGCATGAGTGGAGAAAATATTCTACAATTTTGTTTTACAGTCCATGTTTAAGGGAGGATTTTCCCAAGTTGGTTTTGCTTCTTTCCTTGGTTGTATGGACATTGCAGTATGTAAAGGGTGACTAAGCCTTGTTTCTAGGCCCTATATTTTGATTTATTACTCATAAATTCAGGCTTAAGGGGGGGTGTTAGAATAATCAACCCATAGTATTTACCCACTTAGACATTAATTCATTTATTTTGTCTTATTTGCCTAGTCCATGAGTCCCACCATGTGCAAGTTGCTAATTGCCTATCCATAGAGGTCAAAATTGCCATTATTGACTCATGTAGTGCTTGGGAAAGCCTTAGGAATCAAATCTTCTTTATTCCTGGCCTCCTAGGCACCCATCTGCTTTTTCTACTTTATACCCTGCTTTTTCAGTGTTTTAAGGCACATAGGAAAGCAAGACTAGGTGAGGTGAATCTGCTTTGTTGCCTCTTCCTCCTCCATTCTTTCCTCCATGCAAAAGCATGTATGAGCTGCCATTTGACCACTCTTTAGCTTTCCTATGTGCCCTTGCTAATTCGTGGGGTCCTTGATAGATTTGGGATCAGCTTTTTACACCTATGGGGGATTTGCCTATTTTGGGTAAGCCTGCTTTATGCTAGATTTGGATGCTTCCTTATGCATTCGATTTGCTCATGTATTCTATATATTCAGCAGCCTATGTTATTACAAGGTTGGCTATTGTACACTCAGTTAATATAATTTTGTGTTACAGCTCCATATTTAGTCTCCATTGTTGATAATTTGGCATGATCAATTGTTAATTGTTGTGGGTGAAATTAATCTACTGCAGGCCTGAATTTCTACACATTGAAGGAATATGCATATAGAGAGATTGAAAGCAACGAAACTATAGTCCATTGTTGCCAGAATTTATGCTTGAGTCTGCATCCCTTTGTCCCTTTGGAGCACTGTTGTGTTCTTCCCAAGCTTGCCTTTTGCTAGTGAGATTGCTATCATGAGATGGAGGATTGAGGTGGTGGAGGCCCAAGTGGGGGATTCAGTTTCTTCGGTTCACAAATGTGTCGACAGAGGTTGTATCTATCTTGTAATCTCTTATTTATATTAATAAGAACTATCTTTCCTTGTCCAATGATGTTTATTTGATTGAATATTGTATCCATTCGAATATGTCAAATGCTTTTACATTATTGATTATATATGCTAGAATAGATCTAACACCATGATATATAGTATGCTTGTATTGTTTACTTGTTGTTGAGGAAGTATTATATCAATTCAAGCTGAAGATTGGAAAGCTTAACAGGGATCTACTTCAACCATTCGGAATAAGGTACGAGGTCTGATCCTTTAGTGTTAGACATTTTATTTCTATTGCATATTGGGAAAGATTGATTTTTGGAGTCAAAGCTGTCTGTTGTGGTACCCCAAGCCATAGGAATTTCTCTCCGTAACAGCTGTACCTATTAGTTTATCTATTTTCACATCTCTGATTTGACATCCATTTGAATCAAATATCATGTAGCGTCCCTTATCAGATGTTTGACTAACACTCAGCAAGTTGTGTTCCATGTCTTCCATCAACAGGACATTTTCAGCCAAGTTTTTCTTACTGTTTAAACATACAGTCCCTCTTCCAATTATTCTAGCTGTCTGATCATTTCCAAATGTGACAGATCCCTCTTTTCCTTTGTCTAGTTTGATAAACAAGTGTTTACTTCCTGTCATATGTTTGGAGCATCCACTGTCTATTATCCATTTGATTTTATGTTCAGCTTGCAGTGCTACGTTACAATTTTCAGCCTTCATATTTTCATTCTTCCTTTTCCAGATTTGAGTTTGTTGATGAGTACAGATGAGTTTACTAACTTTCTGAAAGTTGGTAGGGCAATTTCTTGAAATATGACCAAAATTTTAACACTTATAACATTCTGTTTCATGGTTTAAAATATCAAATCTGTTATGAGTATTGCTATTTCTGTTTTGACTTGTCACATCCAATATTTTTCCATATCCATGTCTAGACTTCTCATAACCATTATGTTCATATATTTTTCTTGAAAATTTAGTACAAAATGCAGCCTTGTGTCCATAATTGTAACAAAAAAAACAATAGCCATTAAACTTATTCTGATACCCGTCACGTGTTCTTTTCTGAACAATTGGTCTTGATTTTTCTTCCTGTTTCTCAACCACTGAATTCTCATCAGCTCCTTTCTCATTCTTCTTTTCTGCACCTGTTTCTTTCAAACTTGAACTAGAACCATCATTGATCACTGCTGCCTTATAACTAAGTCCAGATTTATCATTTAAAGATCTATGACTTTCTATTATCTGATTTAGAATTGATGAACTATGATTCACGTTGCTTTCCTGTACCTTCTTCCTTAATAAGATAACTTCTAATTTCAGGTTTTCAATCTCTTTATCCTTTACCATAATTAATTTGTTTAGAGATTCTTTAGTGATTCTAGCTTCTTCCAGTTTTAGTTTTAATTCAATCATCATTGCTTCAGTGCTTTCAAATGAATCATTTGATTTTTTCAACTCATCCTCAAGTTCTTTAACATTTCTCTTAAGATGTCTACATTATTTTCTTTCTCTTCTTAAATCACATAGAGAACTTACCAATTCTGCTTCCAAATCCACTTCACCATTTTCTTCCTCTTCAGACTGGTCTTTCTGATTTTCCAAAGCCATAAATAGATTCTCATATGATTGATCATCACTTTCATCAGAATCAGATATATCACTTTCTTCTTTAGTAAATAAACTCTTCTTCTTCAAAGTACGTCTATTGAAAGACTTCTTGTATTTATTTTTGTATTGCTTTGGGTTTTTACTGCTTTCTTCCTCATTGTCAGAGTTCTTAATATATGGACATTTGGAAGCAAAGTGGCCTATTCTACCACATCCAAAACATTTCAAAGGAAGCTTACCTTTGTACCTACCTGTACCCTTTCTTAAGCTCTTGACAAAATTTGCTTCTTCTTCATCTTCTTCTGATTTTTCAGAATGGTTCACTTTTTCTTCATTCTTCTTCTTCTCTTTCTTTGCTGCTTTGAATGTTGCTTCTTTCTTGGAAGAAGTCTCACCAGAAATTATCATTTCATATGCAGTCAGTATTCCACTAAGTGTATCCATATCTAAGGTATCTAAATCTACTCTTTCTTCTAATGCAGAAACCTTAGGATTAAATCTAGCAGGAAGAGATCTAAGAACCTTTTGTACAAGATCTTCATCTTTAATCTTTTGTCCTAGACCTCTCATGGTATTGGCAACTTCATCTATTCAAAGGAAATAAGTGGCTATATCTTTAGATTCTTCCATTTTCAAACTTTCAAATTGAGATCTATATGTTTGTAATTTGTAATTTTTAACTTTAACATCCCCTTCATAGACTGTTTTCAGTTTGTCCCAAATTTATTTTGCTGAGGAACAGTTCATTACTTTAACAAATTCTGAAGCTGCTAGGCCTCCTAGAATACCATACATAGCCCTTGAATTAATCTCATAGAGTCTTCTACTTATAGGATCTGTTGGAATGGTTGCTGGAACATTATATGTATTTAAACAAGCTTGCCATAAATCAACTCCTTGAGACTGTAGAAATAGTTTCATTCTTATACTCCAAAAGGCATAATTATGTCCATCAAATAGAGGCAGTCCATGTTTGGTAAATTCTGATTTCTTGTCCATTGATTAGGATCTAGATTCCAATGGTCAAACTAATTTGAAGCAACCCGCTCTGATACCAATTATTGGACGGATTAAAGTAACTGAGAGGGGGGGGTGAATCAGTTACATACCAAGGTGCATCTTTTTAAAGGATATTTCAGATTTATTATGGACATATGTTTAAACCATTCAACATATAGCAGCGAATTAAATAATAGTCAACATTCAATCACATCAACGAACACAAGACACAATGTTTTCATGAGGAAACAGCAAACACTCTTCTTCTTAAGAATGAAAGGTAAGCTCCAACTCCTCTTTACATTCTTTTATTTTTCCTGAGCTTCAACCCAGACGAGGCTACTACCTCTGGAAGCTCCAACTTCCAATTATACAAGCACCAACTTGTTTCTATTTTTTGGCAACAACCAGAGGGATGCTACAACACCCTAGAGAACTCTGTGAATTACAGAATGAATCAAACCCTTACAACCACTCATTGTCTATGACTAGGCTTTATAAATCAGCATTTACATTATGATTCTGAATTAGACAGTATTGCAGATATTCACAACAGATGTTATAATTCTATCTCTATACATTTTTCTCTGTTTATCATCAAGACTAAGCACATACAGAACTCACTGAGACTGTCACTGTATCATTCTTATATTCTTTCTCATTCGGACTCTTCATACTCTGCAACTATCATCGTATCCAGCTCTTCAATCCTTTTCTGCAATGTGCTCAATCTCTTATATTCGAAATTACCTTACTAAACAGTGCACCCCATTTCATCTTCTTGCTACAATATATATATATATATATATATATATATATATTCCAGTCGATTCCCATTCTCTCCGTTCAAAATGGTTACGGACTCTTCATTTTCCATCTGATTGCAAATGAGAAACAGTTAATAGGTCTCGAATGCTGATTTGTACAAAACGATTCACATTCCATGAATATCATAGATTCTCAAAAGTCTCTAACTGACAAAAACTTTAAGTCCTTCGAATGCCCAGTTTGTCTGACTCTTTGCATTCCATGAATAGTCATCATCGAATCAATACTATGCTAGACTCTTCAAGTTCCACTGTTTCCAAATCAAAGGACCCTGGGTTTGGCTCTGAATATGGAGAATTCCTCTATATATAATAGTGTTGTGCCGCAACAGAAACATATGTGAATTAAACTTTCGTTGTTTCGGAAGAGGGACGGGAAACTAGCTCCGATGAGCTCTGTCTCAATCGACTGTCTTTTGGGTTTCGAGTCGAAAGTTTTGTTATTTTGGATTCCACCGTTGCGGCTCCCGAAAGCCGTTATGCCTCCGCCGTTGTGGCTCCCGTTCCGCTCTGACTTCCAATGTTTTGAGGCTCTGACGTTGCGGCTCCTGTTCCACTTTTCACTCTGACGTTGTGGAAGGGGATGTCCTTCCGAATTTCGATGTTTTGTTTGCCACGAAGCCCCTATTCTTTCCATCTTCTGCCATTGCGGATGAGAAAGTCACTATCCTTCCGCCGTTTAGTCATTTCTCCTCCGCTCATCGATATGTTTGTTTTCCCATTGTCACTGATCCTTGTCTTGTGGGCTTCCATCGTTTAGGATGAAGAAGCCACTACCCTTCCGCCGTTGCGGATGAAAAATCACCATCCTTCCGGCCGCTTTGTTTCAGATCCTGCCCATTCTGTATAGTGTGATCAAATTATTCATTTAAAAATTTATTTTATATATCTGAATTGCTGCATATATGTAACACTGAGTTTCAATGAGACTTCGTATGTTAAGCTCCATGGTATAGAATAGCGCTGAGTTTCAATATAATGTTGTATCCATGTGTTTGGATGTGTAACATTTGACTGTGTATGCTGTTGATGTATAACATGATAACTCTATGCTGATAACATATGTAACATTTGTAACATTTGATCTTTTTCATCCTTCTGTTTCATTTATTTGAATGGATAACAAAATCCTCTGTTGTAGTGAACTGTGTAATCATCCTTTTCAATATGCGGGTATTCTGTGCAACATTTAGAGCTGTGACATTATTATCATCTGTGGCTGTAACATTAACATTTGCTGTGACATTATTCTCATCTGTGGCTGTAACATTAACATTTGCTTCATTACTGCTGTGACTTCCTTTGATCCATCCTGTTGTGGCTTTGCCTGTGATTGAAACATTCAAAGTTTGGCATATGGCAACATTCAGACTGTGTAGCAAAACTGGCTAACACATGCACAGTCTTAGGATGCTGCTGCATAGAAGAACCAATTCTTGATTTACTGCTTAGTTTGAGGGGGGGTATTTTTCCCATGAGGTTTTCCCTATTTCCTTGGTTATATTGAGCAGTTAATTTATTGTACAGGGTGACCTATGGCCTTTGTTGCCGAGGCCCTAGCATTTTTATGCATCTATGTTTTCTAACTCTTCCTGAGTATAACTTAAGGGGGGGTGTTGGAGACATCTACCATCATACACACTCTTTTTGGTCAAATTGGCCTAGTTAAAACACTATCCTAAGTATGATTGACATTAATTGACATCAATGGAGCATTAATTGCCATCATCTAGTCATACCCATGCCTACCTACAATCAAGGAGGCTAACTTGGCCTTCTCCTATAGTCTAGGAGGCTAACTGGAGCACTCTGGGGGTGATCTGAGTGATATTAATGCACCTAATTCCTAACTGGTGGTTATAATCAGTTCAACCAGTTAGTTAAGGCACCTCCTCTTATTAAATATATTATTTAATGATTATTTATTATTATTTAATGATCTTGAGTCAACAGGGCACCTTCACCAACTTATGATGGTTAGTTCAGCTTCAGTTAACCTCATCCGGGTTCATTGAAGTCATGGAGCACTAGCACTTGATGGTTGGATTGCTATGACATGTGTTTGATCTCCTTTAGTTGAGATTCAGTCATTTATTGCACTCTGACTTCAGTTAGGGTTTGGTGAGTCAATTAGGGTTTTGGTCAAGTGGTTAACTGAGTGTGATTGAATGGCTAAGAGTTAGTTAAGCTAGACTTACTCATTGAATTCGAATTGCCTCCTTAGGTATTCGAATTTCTCATTGATTCAAGATATTGCTTGACATTGTTATTGTAACTATTCATTGTTTATTGAATATACACAGAGGAAACCATTCTGGTTCCGATTAACACCATTTCATGACTATTTGTTTATTAGGATTTAATGAGATTGATTCTTAGTTCCTAGATCATGTGCAAGAATTAATAGTACTGCCATAAAAAAATACAAACTCTTTCCTTAATTTCCCCATCATGATTGATGAGTGCCTCTTTGCTTTTTAACGCATTGGAAAAGGGTAACAAATGCTCAATATAGCTCATCCTTCAGACGAGTCTAATCTCATATGTTTTACAAACCTGAGAAAGGATGGGTTCATTCCTCAAAAAGGGTCCTTCTTCATTTTTTCACGAGTCCGATGAAAGAAAAATCATTTTTCGTTTCATGTTTAGAGAGCCTAAAATGACTAAGAAGACTCCAAAAAGTCCTTTTTTCGTAAATAAGGCTAGTTAGTCCGAAAAAGAGATAACCTACCACTGATTAGTCGACCATTCTGATTCTTTTACAAGTGTGAACATAACAAGTTCGCTTGGCAATCTTTTTGTGTTATTAAGAAGATTGAAAAGAGCTTAAATATAACACTAGAATGGGTTCTTTTTTCATAATCCAATTTTTACGAGTCTGAAAAATAGTAAAACTATACTCGATACCTATTCATTGAGTTTTTAACGAGTGTTACAACTGATTTTACCACACATGGTGGATCACACCTTTATGGCCTTCGACCCTATCCCTCTGCAGACTCTTTAGACCCCATGGACCATTTTTGTACCTTTGATGTTTCCAAGATCATCCCTAAAAACAAGCATTATTTGCTATATGTGACTTTTAAACCTATTCTCGCATATATATGCGGATATGACCCTCATGTTAGAATAATCAACCCATAGTTAGCTACCTTAGACATTAATTTAATTATTTTTGTCTTATTTTCCTAGTCTCATGATTCCACCTTATGCAAGTTGTCATTTACCTATCCATAGTGGTCAAACTTGCCTATTTTGACTCATGTAGCACTTGGAAAACCTCAAGGAATCAATTCTGCTTTATTCCTGGTCTCCTAGGCACCCTTCTACTTTTTTTTCTTTATTGCCTGCTTTTTTAGTGCTTTAAGGCAATTGGGAAAGTTTGACTAGGTGAGGTGAACTAGTTTTTTGTCCTCCACATCCCCCACTATTTTCTGCTTTGAAAAGCATGTATGAGTTTTCATTCCATCACTCTTTAGCTTGCCTAAGTGATTTTTCCAATTCGTGAGCTCCATGACTGATTTGGAAACTACTTTATGCACCTATGGGGGAATTGCTTAATTTTAGTAAGCCTGCTTTTGACTAGATTCGAATTTCCTCCTCATGCATTCGAATCCCTTATGTAATTATTTAATGTAGAAACCTATTATGTTACAAGGTTGGCTATTGTAGACTGAGTTAATACAGTTTAGTGTTCAGCTCCATTTTCAGTCTCTTTTGTGAGTGATTTTGCATGATCAATTGATAATTGTTGTGAGTAAAATTGTTCTATCACTGGGTTCAATTTCCACATGGTATCAGAGCCATTGTAGATTGATTTCTCTCCTTTAAGTTTGTTTTGCAGGTTCGACATCAGTGACTGGGAGCCTTCTACTAACAGCCAGGACAATTTCTGAGCTATGGATCAATCTCAGAAGATCATCTTGATTCCCTTCAATTTATTTGAATGGAAAGCAGAGATGGAGATACTGTTGAGAGTGAAAGGCCTCTACAGGGTGACTATGGCAACAGAAGCAGAGCCCAATGCAGCTGCAGAGAAGATAAAATGGCACAACAGGAGGGATGAGGCCTATGGTCTCTTGTGTCTGAGTATTTCCAGAGACCTCCTTTTCCATCTTGATGGATTGACATCACTGAATCAAGTATGGGAGAAGATTACTGATATTTTTGGAAATACAGATGAGATGAGGGGACATCAAATCGAAAATGAGTATTTTTCCTTGAGTCCCAGTAGCTTTGAATCTCTGTAACTCTATTTCTCCAAGTTCAAAGCACTTGTTTTGCAGCTAAAACAATGTGGGATAAAAAATAAGGATGATTAGCTGGTCTTGGCCATACTCTCAAAGCTTGGCCCTGACTATTCAATGTTTATTTCAACCTTCTATGCCACAAAGTTGACAACTCGAACCTGGAAGATGCCTAGCCTTGCAGATTTCATGGAATCTATCACACAAGAACAGGACAAGCTGGTGATGATGGGCACCATCAAACCATCCAATTACCAAGCTCTGGTTGCTGGAGATTCGAAGGTGGATTCAAAAAGCAAAAAGAAAGCTAAAAATCCACTTGAGCAAAAGAGAGATAAGAACAAGTCTCTGGAGGAGCCACAAGGTTCCGAGAAGAACTACCAGAAGAAGAAAAACAAATGAGAAATGAGCAAGTGCGCATACTGCAATAAGGGCAATCACACAGAAAGCTCTTGTATGAAGAATCAAATAGACATGCTGACCCAACTCCTGGAGAAGAATTGCATCTCGCTTCCAGATAGCTCAAAGAAGAGAGAAGGAGGATCAAGTTCAGAAGACAGAGAGAGATT
This sequence comes from Pseudotsuga menziesii, assembly GCA_001517045.1. NCBI lineage: Eukaryota > Viridiplantae > Streptophyta > Pinopsida > Pinales > Pinaceae > Pseudotsuga > Pseudotsuga menziesii. Next base: position 72,106 of record LPNX010986187.1, read on the forward strand.
TCATGCATTGGTTGCTGGCACATCAAGCTCACCTAGTTTCATCATTGATTCTGGAGCTTCAAGACACATGGTTTCGACCAAGGAGGCATTCTCCTCACTTGACATGTCGAAGGGGCCACCTATAGTACTGGGAGATGACTCTCTCACTGAAAGTTTTGGAAAAGGGAGGATTGATCTTGATCATGGTCAGTTCAGCAATGTGTTGTATGTGCCTGGTCTTGCCTCCAACCTCTTATCAGTGTACCAGATGACTCACACTGGGTCTCCAAAGTAGGTCATATTCTCCCCTGATGAAGTTGAGATCACAGAGATCTCAAGTGGTAAAGTCATTGCAAAAGGAGTTGCAAATCATGCTCAAAAGGTATACATGTTCTCACACTTCCTACCCTACTCAAACCCCTATGCTCTTATGATTCATGCTAGTGAGGAAAGAAAGCTTTGGCATGAAATATTTGGCCACCTAAACTACAAGTACATTTTTTATCTTAGTGAAAAAGAGATGGTCATAGGGTTTCCCAAGATAAAATTTTCCAAAGGAGTCTGCCAAGGTTGTATCCTAGGAAAACACCCAGAGCATAAATTTGAGAGAGCTAGTCATGAGAGAACCTCTGCACCCCTCGAGCCTATCCACAGTGATGTTTCTGGCCCATTCCCTCATATGTCCATGAGTCAGGCCAAATATGCATTGAATTTCATAGATGACTTTTCTAGGTATTGCTGGGTTTACTTCTTGAAACACAAGTCTGAAGTTTTTGGCCTCTTCAAAGTCTTTAAGGCTTTGGTTGAAAACCAGTCTGGGAGGAAACTCAAGGTCCTCAGATCTGACAATGGTGGTGAGTATGTCAAGTCTAAGTTTATTAATTATTGTGCAGATGCAGGTATTCAGATGCAGCATTCTATCCCTTACACACCACAGCAGAATGATGTTGCTGAGAGGAAGAACAGATCACTGAAGGAGATGGCAACATGCATGATGGAGGCCAAAACTTTGCCACCAAAGTACTGGGCTGAAGCTATCAATTGTGCAGACTATATCCAGAATAGGGTGCCTCATAAACAGCTTGATGGTATGACTCCTTTCAAAGCATGGAGTGGGCACAAGCTAGATGTGACCCATTTCAGGATTTTTGGCTCAAGGGCTTGGGCTAGAATTCCAACAGAAAAGAGAAAGGCTTTGCAGCCCCAAAGACAAGAGTGCCTATTTGTTGGGTACTCTAAAGATTCAAAAGGGTACAAGTTGATAAATTTTAGCACAAACAAATCCTTCATTGAAAAGTGTGTTCAGTTTCAAGAAGAACCCCTTGCAGCAGTGGAAGTTGGAGAAACCTCTTCACCACCTGAAACTCTGAAAGTAAGTGAAGAGTTTGTTGAACATGCTGATTCTGATGTGTCTGATAGTGATGATTTTATTGCAGAACCTAATAGCCCTAAAAGGCTAAAATGGGCATCCAAGACACTACATGCAGCAGGAGAGCTAGCTGGGGATCCCAATGACCCAAGGAGGACTAGATCTCAATTTGAGAGTGGTATGTGCATGAAGGATCCTATGTTTGCTGAGAAATGCTATTTGATGGTGGAATCAGATCCTCCAACATATGAATAAGCAGCAGGAGATCCAAGATGGCAAGCAGCCATGAAGGAAGAGTTCAGCTCACTCCAGAAGAGCAACACATGGGAGCTAGTGGATCTTCCCCCAAGGAGGAAGTTAGTTCAGTGTAAGTGGGTCTACAAGACCAAATTTGCTGCTGATGGTTCACCTCTGAAGTACAAGGATAGATTGGTAGCCAAGGGATACTCACAGGTTCATGGCATAGATTACAATGAGACCTTTGCACCAGTGGCAAAGATGGATTCCATCAAGCTAGCCTTAGCCATTGCAGCCTCAAAGCAATGGGAGGTACATCACATGGATGTAAAGTGTGCCTTCCTTAATGGAGATATCACTGAATAGATATATATGCAGCAGCCTCAAGTATTTTCTACTAACCCTTCTCTTGTGTGCAGGTTGAGAAAGTCATTATATGGGCTAAATCAAGCCCCCAGGGCTTGGTATGCCAAGATTGATAGCTTCTTGCTATCACTGAATTTTGTTCGGTGCAAATCAGATCCAAATGTCTATTTGAAGTTAATTAATGGTTAATTAATGATCATTGTGTTATATTTTGATGACCTCCTCATTACAGGAATCTCAAAGGATGAGATTGCTTCCTTGAAGAGTGCAATGAACCAAGCCTTCTCCATGACAGACTTGGGGCTCTTAAGCCAATTTTTGGGGCTTGAGATTACGCAAACCAAATTTGGATTCAAGGTGCACTAGTCCAAATATGCCTTGGACTTGCTGAACAAATTTAGAATGAAGGACTGCAAACCAAGCAAGACTCCTTTCCTTTCAAGAGTGAAGCTGGAAGAAGCTGATTCTTCACCTATGGTAAACAATACACTGTATAGGCAATTGATTGGATGTTTGTTGTATCTTACACATAATAGACCTGATATTTCTTATGCAGTAAGTGTGGCTTCTAGATACATGGATCAGCCTCATGAGATCCATTGGAAATCAGCCAAAAGGATCCTTAACTTTGTTCAGGGAACAAGGACACATGGGATCTTCTACAAAGCAAAATCTGATCTTGATTTGATTAGGTTTACTGATAGTGATTGGGGAGGTGATAGCACAGACAGAAATTCCACATTAGGATATGTGTTCATGCTTGCAGAAGGGCCAATCAGCTGGTCAAGCAAGAAACAGAGTGCCATTGCACTCTCATCTACAGAAGCAGAGTACAGAGGAGTTGTTAATGCAGCAACTCAATGTTTATGGTTGCAGGGTTTTCTTGGAGAGTGTGGCTTCGAATCAGAGTACTCAACTACCATCTACTGTGATAACCAGAGTACCATTCGAATCTACAAAGATCCAGTTCAGAAGCAGAGAACCAAACACATTGAGATCCATATGCACTACATTAGAGAGCTTGTGCATGATGGCACAATTCACCTACTCTTCTGTTCATCTTCAGAACAAGTAGCTGATATCTTCACCAAAGCATTTTGTGATAAGACCTTCAGCAATCTCAAATCACTGCTGGGGATTGCTGATCATGCTGTAAAGCATGAGTGAAGACAATATTTCCAAATTTTGTTTTACAGTCCATGTTTAAGGGAGGATTTTCCCATGTGGTTTTTGCCTCTTTCCTTGTTTAAATGGACATGCAGTATGTAAAGGGTGACTAAGCCTTGTTGCTAGGCCCTATAATTTTATGATATATTACTCATAAGTTAGGCTTAAGGGGGGGTTTTAGAATAATCAACCCATATTTATCTACCTTAGACATTAATTTAATTATTTTTTTCTTATTTGCCTAGTCTCATGATTCCACCTTATGCAAGTTGTCATTTACCTATCCATAGTGGTCAAACTTGCCTATTTTGACTCATGTAGCACTTGGGAAACCTCAAGGAATCAATTCTTCTTTATTCCTGGTCTCCTAGGCGTCCTTCTGCTTTTTCAGTGCTTTAAGGCAATTGGGAAAGTTTGACTAGGTGAGGTGAACTAGTTTTTTGTCCTCCACATCCCCCACTCTTTTATCCTTTGAAAAGAATGTATGAGTTGTCATTCCATCACTCTTTAGCTTGCCTAATTTCTTTTTCCAATTCGTGAGCTCCATGACTGATTTGGAAACTACTTTATGCACCTATGGGGGAATTGCTTAATTTTAGTAAGCCTGCTTTTGACTAGATTCGAATTGCCTCCTCATGTATTCGAATCCCTTATGTAATTATTTAATGCAGCAACTTATTATGTTACAAGGTTGGCTATTGTACACTAAGTTAATACAGTTTAGTGTTCAGCTCCATTTTCAGTCTCTTTTGTGAGTGATTTTGCATGATCAATTGATAATTGTTGTGAGTAAAATTGTTCTATCACTGGGTTCAATTTCCACACCTCAAACCCACGTACATCGGGATGTTTGAAAAAGGCCAAATGATTTTGGAGTTTTCCTTGATGTGGATCTGAGTCACTTGTCTCTTGGCCTTCCATATGCCTTGAGATCGCTCGGATTTGGCCTTCTATTGCCCCATTGAAGCACTATATAAGGAACCCTTTGGATACATTGAAAGAGGAGGAATTGAAGAGCAACAATGGACTGTAGTTTTCTTGTTCTTCAATTCCTCCTCTTTCAATGTATCCAAAGGGTTCCTTATATAGTGCTTCAATGGGGCAATGGAAGGTCAAATCCAAGCGATCTCAAGGCATATGGAAGGCCAAGAGACAAGTGACTCAGATCCACATCAAGGAAAACTCCAAAACTATTTGTTCTTTTGCACACATCCCGATGTACACGGGTTTGAGGGTCAAATCCACGTATATATGCGAGAATAGGTTTAAAAGTCGCGTATAGAAAATAATGCATGTTTTTAGGGATGAACTTGAAAACATCAAAGGTACAAAAATGGTCCTTGGGGTCTAAAGAGTCTGCAGAGGGACAGGTAAGCCCATAAAGGTGTGATCTACCATGTGTGGTAAAATCAGCTGTAACAATGAGCATGCTAAAGGTATAAAAGGCACTCGAAACCTTTTTCATGTTTAAACCAGAGCACAAAAGAGTGATAAAGTAAGCTCAAACTAGTTTTCATGTTTTAACAAGAGCACGGAAAATGAAAAGTAAGTTCAACACCATCGTACTATTTCTAACGAGCTCGAAGAAAAATTGAAAGAATGCTTAGAGTATCTGCTTCATTTTTTAACGAGCTTGGAACATAATAAGAACTATGCTCAAAGGATCGTTTCATGGTTTAACAAGCTCGAAACTAAAATAAAGTATGCTCAACATGACTCCCATTGACGGGTGATTTCCCAACATGATGTCCAGTGGTTGGAACTTTCCCCCAGTATAACTGTCAAGTAAATTAACACTAATAAGGAGATAGGGTACATGCCCCCTAAGCTTCATTGAGTCTCAACACAATGGAAGAATCCATTTCAATTTTTAAACGAGCTTGACATGAAAAAATAAATTTGATCAAAGGGACCTGTTTCATTTTTACACAAGCTTGAAACAGAAAATAACTATGCTTGTGGGAATCTGTTTCATTTTTACACAAGCTTGAAATAGAAAGTAACTATTCTTGAGGACATCCATTTCATTTTGTAACGAGCTTGGCACAGAATGGGAACTATGCTCACATACCTGTTTCATTTTTTAATGAGGTTGAAACATAAAATAAGCTATGCTCGTTGACATATGATTCATTTTTTAACGAGCTTGACACAGAAAGGGAACTATGCTCACCATGTCTATTTAATTTTTTAACGAGCTTGAAACAGGAGAAGATTTAGTCTCACAATGTATCTGTTCTAAGCCAACATGATATCTAGAGGTTGGTGGGTTGCCCCTTTACATAATAAGCTAGAAACTTAACTCCAGTATGAAGTCCAAAGGCTGGAGCCATGTCCCCCATTTTACCTATGATGGGAAGAAGCTAACTAGAAGGGGAAAGAGAAACAAGAAAATGTGGTACATTAAGGGAAGTCTGATGACTAGGAGTCACACGATAATCAGGTTTAACGAAGGAAAGCTGATCAGTGGTCACTATCTTCCCATCATGGGGAAAATACATCACCCGAAAGAGTGTGGACATGATAGATTTCATGGTGTAAACATAATCGCACCCAAGGAGCAGATTAAAATCTAAGGGACCTTGGACTACCATAACATCGATACAGATAGTTTTTCCTTCCAAATTGATAGGAAAATAAGGAAGGATCCCTAAAGGTGCTGTGGGTCTTTGATTAAAACCCAGAATCTGATTGGTGGCTGACACAAGAGGAGGAGAACCTATGGCTTTCCAATCAGTAGAGGATAGAATACTAACAGAAGCCCCTTCATCAACGATAGTGTGAAGTATACTCTTAGTGAAAACTCATACAACTATCTAGAAAGGAACACTTGAATGAAGACGAGACTCTGTTAGGTTACTCCAGTCAAAGGAAATAACCTCACTACTTGGAGAGGGTTCTGTCGAAAGAGACAAAACTTCTTCTTGCATAGAACAATCAGAACTAACTATGAAAATTTCAGCAAGATGGTTTTCACTCTCAAGTGGAAGAGAGGGAGAAGATGAAGACTCTATCAAAGGGACTACTTCAGTCTCAACACTCTCTGATGAAAGAGTGGGATTGAGTGGAGATGACTTCAACTCGGCCACTTTAACTTCACTCTCTAAAGGAAGAGTGGGATCAACCAAGGATGGAATTGGATCAACCACTTGATCAACTAATGGGATGTCAAGAGACAACTTACGATAACCTTTTGGAAGCTGTTGATGAGGAACAATAAGATCTTCCAACAAATTTGATGCTTTATCCATGTGAGGACAAAGGTAAGTGTGGTGCATATCTTTACATTGCAAGAAAGGATATCTTAACTTTCTTTTTCGAATCTTAACCAAAGAGTCACTGGTTGACAGGGCATCATCAGCATGATGATTAGAGACCGATGACATGGAATGTTTAGACCACACTTCTGACATAAGGGAAAGATTGAGATAGTCCTTGAGAAGTTGATAACCCTTGCAAATTCTACAAGGGAACTTAGCTTTACGCGTGCCGAAAACAGGTACATCTATACCCCCAGCATGATGACCAGTGGCTGGTGGGATTCCAACATGACGGTCAGAGGTTGGAGTGATGACTATCAACTTAGTGTTCTTATTCTTAGCCTTCTTTTGGGTCTTCTTATTACCCACCCATTTACTAACATCATAGTTTTCAACAGGTGAAGAGGAAGAAAGGGAGTTTGATTTAACATCCAAGGAAGAAGGGGAAGGATTAACATGAGGTTGATGCTCATGCGGTAAAGGACCAGGATCCGACACAAAGGATGCATTTGGCATGACAGGATTGGAGAATAACCATATAGGTAATCCTATAGTCAATCCGGGAAGGTTCAAAGTGGCCATGAAGGGAGGAGCAACAGCTCCACAAGGGGGAGAAACAAAAGACATGCCCTGAAGGGTTCTCTTGACTAGTTGTCCTGGGAGAGTCTCCCATATTTGAACTCTCTTAGAATCTCTGAAATACCACACAAGATCAAATACTACTCAAGTATAAAAGCCACAAGCAAACTGTGTGAATATGAGTGGATCAAAATTCAGGAATCTCACAGGACAGGCCAAAAGGATAACTCAGTTGGTCACGGGAATCCTAAGAGGGTCTCCCAATAGATGCTAGGTACGGGGGATCTCAAATCGGTAGTAGTTTTTTCTAATGCACAATCATTCACAAGGGGTCTTCCTATATACAATCGAGTACGTGAAGTACCTTTCTACATGACAATGCACATTTCTCTTTCAATGAAAACTACCTAAGGTAGGGAAAGAGTTTTCTGTTAAAACAAGACAGAAATCAAAGATCTAAGAAAACCAAGTTCTATTCAAAGGAAATTATGAAGCTTTTAAAAATCAACATCAAATACAATTCTTGAAAATACTTGTGAATTCATATATCTCCCTAGTCCAAGTGGATCTAGAACAAATCAAATACAGAATACAATCTACTTTCCTAGATCAATAAGAAATGCAAAGACACAGATAGATCACTTACCTGATATTCACAAATCCGCTTCTCTCTGTTGATCCAAGCTACAGAATATTCAGAACTACAGCTGCAAAACCCTGTAAAGCATGTGGAAATAAGCAAATAGAATATGTGTATCCAAACATATAATTGATCTAAGCTAACAGTTAAGGAAGAAATCTATAAACATCATTAACAATAGCAATGTTTGTGGAAAGAGATCTGTATTAATGTAATCAAGGAGATACATAGAATTACAAAGAGAAAGAACATTACAACCTAGCCTTAACACTGCAAAATTCCATCCAACAATCCAAGACAAATCCAAGCCTCCAAAGCAAGATAATAAGCCACCTAGAAATTCCACCAGCATAAGAGTACCATAGACCTTCCTCCCTTCCAAATGGAGAGAGGGTTCAATTTATAAGACTAAAGGGATAGAATAGGTTGAGGATTAGGAGGAGGGATCAAAGGGATTTTCCCTATAGGTTAGGAAACGAAATGCCACCTCACCTAAATAATAAGGATAAGCCATCAGCTCATCCAGCTTCGAGAAGGGTCTCGAATCTTCATTTTTTTCCCTCAAAACACCACCGATGCTCTTAGCAGGAAGGGAAAAACCGTCGTCAGTGCTCCTCACAGTGGGAGACAGAGCGCTGACACACCTAGAATGAAAGGAAAAAATGACTTCGATGCTCCTAGCATGAAGGACAAGAGCGTCGACCTTCCTAGAGAGGGAAAAAAGGAGGAGAAACCTCAATCTCAATCAACATTAGTAGAAAGAAACTTGGGGATTAGGCAAAGGGTTGACACATGGATCAAGAGTGCAAGATTTCAGTGTAACAGTGTGTGTGAGAAAAAGATAGGTTAAGGGGTGTTAGTAATAAGGGGATACATAGGGATGTGTGTGTGTGTCAGAGATATAGGTTAGGGGGTGCTAGTGGTAAGGGGAGACATAGGGATGTGTGTGTGTGTGTGTGTGTGTGTTTCAGAGAGATAGGTTAAGGGGTGCTAGTTGTAAGGGGAGACATATGGATGTGTGTGTGTGTGTGTTAGAGGGGAGACATAGGGATGTGTGTGTGAGAGAGAGCGAGAGGAAGGGATGTGTTAGGAGTTTAGGAGTGGGGGGGGGTTAGATTAATGTGGGGGTGTCTAGGTGAATGTAGAGGGTATGTAATATGTGAAAATAAGGAGTATGGAGCATATGTGACAATAAGGAGTATGGTTTTTATTAAAAACAACGCGCACTCATTTTTATTGAATACAATGCACGTGTGATTTACTTAACCAAAATGGGAACGTGATTTTATTAGCAAAAATGGGCACATGATTTAGAAATATATTGTTTTGATTGTGATTATACCATTTAAAGGTTTTGGGGAGGGGGGTGGTAAGGGGGTTAAAGGTATAGATGAAGAGGGAGTGTAGAGGGGTTAGAGGTAGAGACCAATGGGGGTGTTAAGAGATTGCAGGTAAGTGGAGAAAGGAGGAAAGAGAGTGAGACAATGTGTTAGTAGGTGGGGAGATAGAGAGGAGGAGGGGGGGGGGGTAGA
>LPNX010986187.1:84285-133447 GCA_001517045.1 Pseudotsuga menziesii
AAGCAGATTTGATTCCCAGGACTTTCCAAAGCACTCCATGAGTCAATAATGGCAAGTTTGACCTCTATGGATAGGCAATTGACAACTTGCACATGGTGGGACTCATGGACTAGGTAAATAAGACAAAATAAATGAAATAATGTCTAAGTGGGTCAATACTATGGGTTGATTATTCTAACAGTGTAAGTGTCTCAAATATCCATGGAAGTTGATGGATGCCTATTTTTTCAGTTTTCTATTGCATCTAACGCGTCAAAAGAGACCCTCATCAGCTTGCACACACCCTCAAGACAATTTTCCCAGTGAACTTCAGCAATAAAACCTTAGGAACAACCATAAATATTTTATTTCCAATGAACAAATGGCATGAAAATAGTCTTTGAAAGATCTTTATCTCATCCAAATTTCTTGAATTAAATTCATTCCATATTTGGCAGAAGAGAAAGGAATTAGAAATTACAAAACTTGATTCCACTCTTCTTCTTCAACCTTAACTTCACAACACTTTTCGCTGACGAACCAAATTTTGAATGGTTGATCTGCTTGGAAAACTAAGGATATGTCAACACGTGTGTTGACTTGCACGCTATGTAAAATTTTGCTGTGTTTTTAAAAATTAACTCAAAATCACTTTCACATTGCGAAATATTGGTGGACAATGGATTTATTTCATCTGCCCGTTTGACAGTTGATTCCATGTTTGGTTTAAAACCATTTCTCAACTCCTCAAAAAACATTAACTTGTCCACTATTTTCCTCAGTGAAATGGTTCTAGGGAATTGGATGCAATTGGCTATCGATATGCACCGCCAATTCATTTTTTAACTGTATGGGCATCCATTGTTGACCCTGCTAAACTCTTTGCAACTCTAGGAAGTAGTTCACTGCGATTTGGATTTGATGTGAAGAATATCATATTTGAAGGAGGATGAATTGCACCCAAAAACATGGCATCTCCACCTATATCCATCCCACTGTAAAAAAAAGGAATCAGTATGATTACACCACGCTGAACAAATTGATCCATTATACTAAGCTTACCGCGGTAAAGTCCTGTAATTCTATCTGCATGTTGATAATTGAGGTTGTTGGTTTCTGAATTTTCACACCCAAACTCGGTGCATTATGGCTGAAGTGCACTATTGATACCAAAAAAACCATATCCTCTCCAAGTACTCTGCTACTGGAGCTCATTAGCAACAATACACCTAGTTGATTCCTCAAACTAGGTATAAAATGTTGACTGCATGATAGTATCCAAATGCTTAACCTAGTGTATGGTGCTTTGAAATAGAAGTAATCTGCATAAAACACGATCAGAAATGACATTATTTCCCACAGAGATATTTTTCTCACAGTTCTTATCAAAATAAACGTTCAAAGAAGCTGAAAGTTTGGCCCAAAAACATATTAGTAAAAAAAACCACATTCATATCAAGTTCCCCAAATATTTTACAAATCTATTGAAAATCTGTCCAATTATGTTGGCCATGCCCATTACCAACATTAATTTATGCACTGCTGACTTGCCAAGGTACTCTCAGGCCTTTTCTACAACACGTGGATTCAAGTCTTCATTATTTGTGACAAACTTAACAACTCAAAACCAGACGTCGAGACTTGTGAAATCACCTTCCTTGTATATCAACTTGAAAGATAACATCAACATACTAAATCATCATTTAAAATAGGGTGTGGCACACGATTTATTCCTGCCATAACATTTTCCTGAGGTCTTTTCTAAACCCAGCACTCTCAAATGCTATCCTCAAGAACATTCAGATGTACAACGACATAATAAAATAATTTAGGTGCACGCAAAGTAAAAACACAGATATTGTAATGGATTTTCCAAATTATTTCACTGCCTCTTCAACATGTATCCCTACATTTATGTAGCTATGCGTTACTTATTTGTTTTCACAATAAAATCTTATCCCCCATGCGCTAGATGATAAATACTTCAAGTGTTTATATGCATCAAGGATTTCATTAAATACTCATAGTAGGCATACATTCAGACATCACATTTTCACACACATATGTAAATACAAGTTTTTTCATATATATATAAAAGGTAAAGTTGAGATACAAAAAGTACTGGGGCATCAAGCTTTCAGATCACCCGAAGTTTGAGACTACCATAGTTTCAAAATACATATATATAGGGAAAAAAATGAATCTTCGAAGCTTTCAGTATAAGTATAGTACAAAAAATGTGGGAGATAGTATGGGATAATCATATTTATTATTCTCATGGTATCACATCATAGCCCAAGCCACTCTATGGAGTAGCCTCCCAAAGCGGCCTGAAACCCCTACAATCTGGCGCTGGTAACGCCTAGGTAGATCATCAATGGATATGTCTGGAATCCCCACAATCAAATGCTATAGATTCTCCTCCATCTCATTGAGCTCCTCATATTCCTTGGTGCGGTGGATCACCATCTCTCATACCACTCCTCATCTTTCTATGGGTGAGGCTCGAGTTGCATGAGAAGGCCCAACATTTGCACAATTTTTTTTTGCACATCTCAGCATTACAACATAATAATCAAATATGTAGTTAAAAAATGCAGAAAAAACATGGATAGTGGTTTCTTTCTTACCTCGGTCATCCCACTCACCCCCTATGGAAGTGGAGGGTGAGGATCCTCACAGAAGTTAGTCCCCACGTAGGCATAGTCCTCTATCATACAAGTTGGTTACTTAGCCAACGAAAAAAGGTTGGCTCGTAGGTGACTTTGGGGCCTCCTCCACCACCATGGAGGGCCATGTCATCCACCCACCTACTCATCCATGGGTCCTTTACATCCAGTATGCTTAGTGGAACCTAGGGTCTCATCAATGAGACCATCTCCAGGAAGAAGGATACTACTATCACCCCACAACAAAACTGCTTCAGCTCGCCCCTCTCGCACTTGGTCAACTGATCTTTCAAGCTAACTAATAGACCCTCACTCTAGTTGAATAAAGTGGGATCCATGCACTCCAAGGCATACAACATATGCACCCACGTGGTCAAGTGAGTCGACCTAGTACCTCCAACCTTCTCGATGATAAAGGATACAGTCCTCAATGGCCTATCTATAATGTGCTTGATGGGAATCTTCTCATGAACGAAATGATTCCTGATCAAGCACTGGTCATTAATTAGGTCCTCTACAGATCCTTGATCACCTCGTTGTCCTGTCAATGTCATTGGTCTTCCCCTATGGGATAGACTAGTCAGGAATAGATGTCTTCTACATCTATTGTGAGAGTGTGGGTACCCACTACAAAATGCTACTGGTCAAGATCCCACATCCGTATCATGTGCTCTAGCAGCCGAACATAGGCTCTCATCCCTGGTATCTGGAAAAACTTGAGGAGCCCACACTCGTGAAGGGCCCTCATAGTAACTGGATTGTTTCTTTCTTGGAGGTCATCTAGATCATGTTATCTCTCTTTCCATATGACCATATTGCCTCTAGTTTTCCCTTTACAAAATTCAAACACCTAATAGAAGCAAGTATAACTTGTTTAAAGAAAGAAAGACCACTTAAAATTGACTTTGCATTGATTTTTTGGGAGTCACATCCACCGGCACACTGTTTGCAGTAGAATAAAGAGCCGACGCCTTTGCCCCTAGGTGACAGAACACCTTCAATGGCCTTTCCTCTTTCGAGGGATGCACCGGCACATCTCCCAAAGGAAAAAGTGCACCAGCTTGTATGTGCTCTGCCCCTTTGGGGATTTACCTAGAAAATCTAAAAATTGACCTTAAAAACAAGAAATGAACCAGTGAAAATGAAGGGATAAGAATTAGCTATTACCTAGTCCAAGTGGTTCATGTAGAGGTGGTCCACACCTCCTGGACTTTGCAACTAAAAATCAGCTCTCATTCACCAATTTCACTCTCACTATGGTAAAAAAAGTCACAATGGTAAAAATTCACTATTTACCCTCTTTTTATAGTAATTTTGATTTTGATTTTCTTTATTAAAATCAAAATATTTTAATTTTAGGGTTTTTATCATTGGTTTTCTATTGTTTTTATATGAAATTGGTCCTAACTTGATTTTTAAAGATTCCAGGTCATATTTACAAAGCGTCGTGGTTATTTCGTAAGTTTATTTTGTCTTTTTCACACTTTGGGATAAGATGAAAAAGTACCGAGCGTCGTTTATACATTTGACGTGCTTGTTAAAAACTTAGTAAAAGGGTTTTTTTGCTTTTTCAGACTCGTTAAAAGTGGTTTATTCAAAATAGGACCTCTTATGGAGTCACTTTTAAACTCTTTTCAGACTCCTTAAAATGTGAAAAGATTGTTGAGTGAACTTGTCTTCTTCACAATCGTAAAAGTACTTGAAGAGTCGTCTTTTCGAAGACAGTTAGCCCATTTTTCTGTTTGGATTGACTAATTACAAAAAATGAATACTCTAGTTGAATTCAACTATAAGATTTCTCTCAGGAATTATTTTATATTTTTTTCGGGTGCGAGGGACTAAAAAATACAAAAAAGGACCTTTTGAGAGTCTTCTTTTGTCTTCGTTCAGACTCTCTAAACATGAACTATACCGAGTTAGTTTTGAATGGACTCGTTAAATTAAACACTGAAAGACCCTCTTTTGGGAATGAACCTCTCCTTTCTCAGGTTTGTAAAACATATGAGAATGGACTCATCTTCCGAGGAGCTACAAAGAGTGTTTGTTACCCTCTTTGAACTCATAAAAATGAAAAGAGGCAGTCATCCTTCATGATGGGGAAAGGGGAATGTATTTTCACTTGTATCGATGGAAGCTCACATTCTACCTTTGAACATGGCACTTGTTTGCATTTGCATTTATGGACAGTTGGGTATTCAACTTATCTCTGAGTAGATCCACTTTCATGAGTCACTTGATTTCTTTCAGTCAATTCAAAGAATGCATGATAATATTCCTTTCATTACATCTAGTTTCCATTTGGTCAAGTCAATGATGCCAAGTCATTTGTCATGCCACAATTCATTCAAAGGTTGTCTCTTTTGCAATCCAACTCATAAGTAACTTTACCTTCATATAAAGTCGGTCATGTCTAAGTTAGTTTCATGGTTGTTTCATCACTTCAAAATCAAATTTTGTTCCATGTTTCATGTTGATTATGGGGGAAACATCATGGCCCTCCTTCAACGAGTCTATTCCTGTCAATTTCAGCACATCATCTAGGAATTAGATTTAGAAACCAAGTTAAGTACCTTGAAGCCTACATGCCTCCATGGCAGGTTTCCTCTCTTTCGATAGTAGGTTTTCATCAATGACCTCTAATAGAAATATTCTATCAAGTGTTCGACTTAAAAACCTTCATTCACACTTGGGAGAATGTACTAAGATACCTTGGGGATCATTGACATCAATGGTGATTTCCCTCGTGCTTGTTAAGTATATATATTAGTGACTAGTAATAAAATGGTTTCTACCATGTTCGACATCAAGACATCTATTCGCATGGTTAGAATCATATCGTTTGGGGATTGGAATGAAGACTCTGAGTGGTTAGGCTTCATCTTCATAATTTCCTATCCACAGGTTGCAATGGAAGATTATTTAAAGTCATGACATGGATCCACATTGTATTGAGTTTAGATAGCATGGATCTACTTTGTATGTTCCGTAGCCATGTTTTGCTTTCTACATGTATCTGTAGTGTATTCTTGGTAGCCATGACATAGTCATCTTCATGGATTTGTAGTGTATTGGTTCACAACCATGGTTGAGTTAGAAAAGTGAGTTACTGGTCTTATGTCATTTATGAACTCGTCTCTCTTTTCCTATGATATCAGATTGATATCTAACAAAGTATTTCACCTATCACATCCTTCTAGCTTCATACTTTGGGGGGGATTCTGTTGCACCTCAAATATCCACTGATGCCTGAACACCCTTTAGAGAACTTGGCCAAGGATTCTTCTGGATGTTTTTTCCCACTATTGAGTAGGATGGCGCACTTTCTCCCTTATGACAAAGCGTCAACATCTATTTTCCATTGACATTAGGCATCGCTAACGCCTTTACCTTGTTTACAAGGAGAGTCGATGCCTTTACCCTTTGAGTAGAAAGCACTAACAAAGTTAAAATGAGAAAAAATGAAGTTTAGAGAAAATTCTGTTAGAATAGTAGAGCCAAGCTAAACTAGTTAACCTATCTAAGCAACCAACAACATATCATAAAAGATAAGAACATGAAAAGAAAAGGACAAGAGAACACCGATATACGTGGTTCACCCTAATGGGTTACATCCATGGGAAGGTAGTATTCTATTATCTTCAGAATGTCTTCTCCAATATTACAAGAGAGAAAAGCACAAATACCCCAAAGAATATAGATGATGTACAACAATGTCACAATAGTACCACTACTACGTCAAGAATACCTTATGTGTAGAAACTCACTTGACCCTATTATATATTAAGAGATGAGGAGGAATTACTCTCAAATATTGCATGTGGGATAGTATAATTTTCCAAAATAACATCTCTTAATACAATACCATGGACAAATACTCTACACAAGTAAATACAACACCATATAACTATGGGTTAAATGTATTACTCTTTTACATAAGATTGTAGACAACTTTCGACATAATACAAAGACATTATTACCTTCCAAGGAATATAATATATTCCAACACTCCCCCATAATAATGGCTGGGAGAAGGGCCCATACTAACACTAAGGAAGGAGTCATTACTGCTCCCCCTTGGTGACAACTTCCAGAAGAACCAAATCTGCAAATAAGAAGAATGCTTCGGCTGATGGAATTTGACGATGAATAGCCATTTCTCACTGAATGATGAAAGTGCATATGAACCAGGTTGTATGATGAAAGAACCAACAATAAAATGCCGAGAGCATGTGACAAAATCCGATCGCAAGATGCCCAAATCACCACAAGAATCATCACAACCAACATGATAGCTGAATAAATCTAATTTAACATCCACACCAGTGTACAAATACCTTCTAACTGTTGATACAACATAACGTGTGGCTAAGAACACCACAACAGTGTACAAAAAAAACCCAGATGGCCAATACACATGCGGATAGCAGACATTCTTCCAATCAAGGTGCATCTGTAGAAGACCTCAAACATTGAAGAAACAAAAACCCAATGGTATATACATCGAAAATGATATCATACAAATGAACATCATGACTTTAATAGTAGAAGATGGTGCTTCATTATTCCTAGAATAAGGTGAAGGCCTAAACAGAGAACTTATCTGCACAAGAACTTTCAAGATTAAAGCATATAAATATCATAAAACAAAATTGCTCATATAGAAATGAAAATGCTTATATACCAAAGGTTAGCAAACATCATATAAAGGAATGGCAACATAATATGATCAAATAAAACATTAACTTGCTCATTAAGGAAAATGAAGTTACTTTTACACATTAAGTGTCAACCACAACATATAAATAGTGAGCCAAAGATTTCAATTAAATATATGAAAATTTAGTCATCAAGCAACTAATCTGAAGCATAGGTGCATTTCTTATTAGTATGATGTTAATATGCAAGAGATGAATGCCATGAAAATGTCAATGATTCCATATAGGAATATTAGAGACAAGTAGGAACAAGATAACCTCTGCAATCATAAGAAGTAAATAAAGAAGCATCACCAGTCATATGTTTAGATGCATCAGAATCCATTATCCACTCCACGTTAGAAGAAGAATTATTAGGCAAAAAAACAGATGCACATAAAGCTACTTGAGATTCATGAGAAGTTTTCTTTTTAGCTGTAGCAATTAAACGTTTTTCTTTAAAACAATTCTTTTTAGGATGGTTAGTTTTACCACAATGTTTACAAGGATCATATACTTTCTTCTGTTTACTATTTCCATTAGAAGCATGTCCAAAATTATTATCAGAAGGATTAGAACATTTATCATTATTAAAAATTTTCTTATGATTCTTATTAAGTGCAGTTAGAGCTTTATTAGGTGTGAGTTGTCATGAAACAATTAACCTTTCTTGCTCATTAATCAATCCTTTACAAAAATCACCAAAAGTTTGCTTCGTAGTACTTTGAGACAATTCTAGAGCTCTATTCCTGGTTTGGATGAACATATCAAAACAATATGGCATTTTACATTCTATAAGGATGAGCCCCCTTGCTTGATCACTTTTAACTTCCCATATAGTCAAATCATCAGAAACAATAGGTGTCTTGTGTTCACCATTAACTAGCCTCCAAAGATTCTTACTCCTGAGAACATCAATCATCTTTCTCTTCCAGGAATGATAATTAGAACCAACTAATTCAGGAACAAAAGCTACTTCGAAAGTCATAATGAGTGAAATTTTGTTAAGAAATAAGAAACCCTAATACTGAAAAATGATAGAAAAACAGTGAAGAACTTGAAAACAATTACACTTTACTGATATGAATCTGCA
Organism: Pseudotsuga menziesii; assembly: GCA_001517045.1. Taxonomy (NCBI): domain Eukaryota; kingdom Viridiplantae; phylum Streptophyta; class Pinopsida; order Pinales; family Pinaceae; genus Pseudotsuga; species Pseudotsuga menziesii. Next base: position 92,721 of record LPNX010986187.1, read on the forward strand.
AAAGCACAGTTAGAAACACAGTAAAGAAAAGAGAAGAAACTTTCACTTACAACCCTGTGAAAAAAATGTGCCTAGAAAATCCCAGTCTTCTATTCTGGTCACATAGGTGGATCCAGTATGGATGTTCCAATTCAAAAAACCGGTTATAATAAAAAAAACCGGTAAGAAATGACCAAGTTATGGCCATTTTTTATAACCGTCCTTTTTATTACTGAAAGGAAGCCCAGAAATGCCCAGTTTTTTGTTATGGTCATGTGGGTGGATCCAAAATGGTTGTTCCAATTCCAAAAATAGGCTATAATAAAAAAAACTGGTAAAAAGTGGCCAAGTTACGACCCTTTTGTATAACTACCATTTTTATTACCGAAATGAAGCCCATAAATACCCAGTTTTCTGTTCTAGTCACATGGGTAGATCCAGAATGACATTTGCAATTCCAAAAACAAGTTATAATAAAAAATATGGTAAGAAATGACCAAGTTACGACCATTTTTATAGCTGTCATTTTTATTGCCAAAATGAAGCCCATAAATGCCCAGTTTTCTGTTCTGGTCACGTGGGTGGATCCATAATGGATGTTCCAATTTCAAAACCAGTCTATAATAAAAAAAATCAATAAAAAATGACCAAGTTACAACCCTTTTGTATAAATGTCGGTTTTATTACTGAAAGGAAGCCCAGAAATACCCAGTTTTATGTTTTGGTTGCGTAGGTGGATCTAGAATGTTGTTTCCGATTCCAAAAACAAGTTATAATAAAAATTACGGTAAAAACTGACCAAGTTACGACCCTTTTTTATAACTGTCATTTTTATAATCAAAAGAAATATCTCCTTGAGGAGAGCCATAGAATCATGTAGACCTACAGAAAAAACATCAAGAAACCCTTGAAAAAATTCTGCAAAAATATTACACAACAAGTTAGGGTTAGTGTCAAAAAAATGCAGAAATATGCCCAGATCTGAAGAGAAGCCTAATGGCTACCAGATAGAAAGCAAATCTACAACAAAATGACAATGCCCAAATGATAATAGTTATTGATTGAAAGCTATAGAAGGTACTAGATCATAGCAACCTGCTCTAATACCATGTTAGAATAGTGGAGTCAAGCTAAACTAGTTAACCCATCTAAGCAACCAACAACATATCATAAAAGATAAGAACAAGAAAATAAAAGGACAAGAGGACACCGATATATGTGGTTCACCCTAATGGGTTACATCCATGGGAAGGTAGTCTTCTATTATCTCCAAAATGTCTTCTCCAATCTTACAAGAGAGCAAAGCACAAATACCCCAAAGAATATAGATGATGTACAACAGTGTTACAATAGTACCACTACTACATCAAGAATACCTTATGTGTAGAGACTCACTTGACTCTATTATATACTAAAAGATGAGGAGGAATTACTCTCACATATTGCATGTGCGATAATATAATTCTTCAAAATAACATCTCTTAATACAATACTGTGGACAAATACTCTACACAAGTAAATACAACACCATATAACTATGGGTTAAATGTATTACTCTTTCACATAAGATTGTAGATAACTTCCAACATAATACAAAGACATTATTACCTTCCAAGGAATATAATGTATTCCAACAACTTCCATATGAAAACCCTCGCGAAGTTGGTTCCTATCAGCTAGGGAGAGGTGGCATTTGATCTCCTCACCTATAGGGATCATCCCCTATCCATTTCCTAAAGAATCTCAACTCATACGAGCCTCCTTTGGCCTATAAAAGAATCCTTCATGGACTATGTAGAGAGATACCAAGAAGAGCATCCTTATGCTCTTGGATTGAAGTCTGGTATTGAGGAAAAGTTGACTGAGTTTGTGTGCAAAGAGCTTTGTGTGACTATGGAGTGTTGTGAGTGTGTTATAAGACCATTGTGGAAGACAAATCTGTCAACATCAAGGCTTTGGTTGTAGCTTTACTTTCTTATTTTATTAATACAAAAGTGTTCCCCTTTCCCATATTTGATTTGTGTTAATATTAGTTAAATATTATTGTATTCCTTGATCACTAATATGGATTGTTAATCTGTCTCGTTACTCTCATCTTGTTGTCTTTTTTCTTGATGTTTCCTTACAGGTACTGTAGATTTCATGGAGAGCAGAGGAACAAAGACTAAAGCTTGCAGATATGAGGTATAAGAGTGATTTTATTAGTAGATTAACCATCTAGGGAAAGGGTAAACTGTTGTGGTGTTTTGTTCTATGCTTATACCATACAGGATAGAGGAACAAGCGGTGTCTGCACCAGTTGCATAATTCCTACAAACAATTTAACTGTCAAGTATTCCTTCATTATGATTGAGGTTGGTTGTGTTGTCATTGAGTTGAGTGTGATTGGACAACATTTGGTTGACCATATATGAACTCACTTGGTTGCTCAAATGTGTCTCTTAATTGATGAACTAAGCCAAGTAAGAAGGGTTGGTTGACTTTTAGAGCACTTGATTAGATTAACACATGTATATGATTGATTAGGCACAGGTACACAAGCAAATTGGTAGAGGTTGGTTCAAATGAGGAGGATTGGAAAAAGTTGCCTTATGTGTAGTTGGTTTGACTCAGACTGGATGAGTTGTATGAGTAGTTTCTTTGAATCAGGTGGATTGAGTTTGCTGTGCAGTTGGTTAGACTCATTTTTACTGAGTTGGTTGGTGTGAGAAACAAATTGATTGGTACAACTTGATTGGACAGGTTGATTGTACAGGTTGATGAGCAGTGTGATATAATGGAGAGTGATTAGTTTATGAGTAGTGATAATATGATGGGTAGTGGTTAGTAGTGGTAGTGGTTTTGCAGTGTAGTACAAGTTTTGATTATCAGGTCCGTAGGATAGTGATTTCGTGGTTCAACATTTTCTATCTTCATATCAAGGTGGTAGGATGGGGAAAGGAAAGGGGTTTACAACCTCCTTCGGTTATAGCCAAAGAACTAGGGAGTTGGATCTTCCTCTAGGTTGTATCTTGTAAATCAGGGGGTTGTAGCCTCCTTCCAGTTGTAGCTGGAGAATTGAAGTCATTGTAATAAGGGGGTTATTTCCTCCTTCTAGTTGTTGCTGGAAAACTATTATTATAAGGCTTTCGTGGTTTTTCCCCTAGGACTTGGGTTTCCACGTAAAAATATTGTTTACTTTTTTTTGCTATGATTCTTATGTGATGATGATATGTCTAATGATAATAATGTACTTTTCATAATATTGAATGAGCTACTAATGATTGTTAGCGATGAAAAAGTAACAAAAACTATACACACCATTCACCCCTCCCTCTCGGTGTGCTGGACATGTCCAACAAAATCCTCCCAAATAAGTCCTAGGAGGAAATGGGTCATGTTTCCCCTATTTACTACCCTATTTAGTTGATAACGGAGAACCAATACTACATATTCCCAATTGGCCAGCTAGATAATTGTTTGAAGTTGACTTAGCTAATGTAAAAACCTCCATTGGTTTTTAAGTGATTGAGATTAAGGGAGATATTGACCTCTATCCAATGCTACTGGGAATAGACTTGGCCTACAAGGACTATGGGGTGATAGGTTTAAAGAACTAAACAATGAATTTTGAAGCCGATAGTATGAAATTCATACAACTTCTAGATTCGCTCCAAGGATCATGATACACTGAGTTGGTACATGAGAAGATGGAAAGATATGGCTTGGATAACATATAGTCATGGAAAAAATGAAAATGGGAAGACTATGTGAACCTGACAATAGAAGGTCCCATAACTTGGAGGAGTATTCACTCCTCTGATAATGATTATAAAGAAACTTGGGATAATTGAAAAAATAGAAGACATGAGATCTCTTCCCTACTGTTGGTATAATTTATGTCTATGATATTTCCCAATATTCCTTTTGTCAACCAAGGTTTGTATACTTGGAGTTGTGGAAAAATATATGTCAAGGAAGAAGAGATTATATAACTTTGTCGTATAAATTCTATCTAAGAAGAGGTCATACATTAGCTAAACTAGTGAAAGTCAGATTCTATTCATAGGGAAAAGTTGAATCAAAGGAGAAATCCAATCTATTAGCTATCAAACAACTTTACAAACTATAATGAACAATAAGAAAGGAAATTATTTATAAGAGAACAAGTCCTACTTTTATTCTATTTAGAAACGTAACTTTGAAAACAAACTAATTACCTTCTATCAATTCTAATTTCTACTAGAATTCTAACTGTATAAATTACTTCTGAAAATTAAACTCAATTAAAGATCAAGAAATCAAACTTATTCTCTGCGAGGTTTAATATAAGGAATGGAGTCAAACTGACTAGTAAACATTGTTGATATTATTAATGGATTTAATTCTCTCTCAATCTCTAAAATGACATGAAAGTTAAAAAGAGTCAGATTGCAAGACAATTTAAATATTTGAATTAATAATATCTTTCCTATCATTCACACTTGAGGAAATAGCATTTATACATTTAAAACTTATCTATATTATCTAGCAGTATAAATATACATATTTATTAAATACATCTATTATAAGAACAAGTGGAATTCTATTTTAATATCTTAGTTCTAATTTCACTAAAAAACAAAAAACTCAATATTATTGTTAACACTCAAAATATACCCAGGTTGTGGAAAGGTAGATCCCGAGGTAACATCAAAAACCACTTTAGATAGTATTTCTGACCTAATACAGTCAGAGAGGGATCTCTCACCATTTGCAAATCCTTCTTACTCAAAATATTCAATCAATGATACTCATAAGGTCAGATTTCTGATGGGACAAATAGGACAAGTTTGTTTATAAAAATATTTGGTAGGACAGTCATGGAGGGGACCATTGGGAAATGGAGTCAACCATCAAATCTGAAATAGGTTGCAGGAGGTAGGGTTTTGAAATTTTATGGAAAGAGGAAAGGTAGAAGCAATTTCCTCAGTCTTGAGATATTAGTGGGTTGATTAGTAGACAAAGGTATACAACCCATCAAAGATAGCACCTAACTAGGGTGAATTTTGCAAGACTTTAGAAGAAAATGTTTTGAAAATGCTTGAACAATGGACCTAGAGCACGCATGATGAATTCTAGCCAATAACACTAATTCTCAAGCATGAAAGAAAATACAAAATGGAATGGGAAACATGATAAACAGTCATATAAATAAATTCCTTACTGAAGAAAAATATGGCACATGAATCTCTGCCATGAAAAGGTTTAACATTCCTCCTCTGCAAATTTCATTCATCTACTGAAAACTTGAAGCTATTACAATGAAGAGCCTCTTTTCTCTTTGAAAATACAACCCTAAAAATATCAACTAAATTTTAATTTATATCAAAATAACCTCTACTTAACCTTGAGTTTGAAACCTAACTGAATTCTAAAAATAAAAACAGTTACAACAAATTTCCTTTATTTTAGGATGTGTACTATTGAACAATAGGTTTCAAAGTCCCTCTTGCATGTCTCTAATGGTGATATATGTGTGAAAACAGAGATATGTTTTTGTAATTGTCCATGTTCCTGACAAAACCCATGTCTTTTTTTCTCCAAATTAATCTCCAGCTCCTCGGAATCTTCCTTTGAAACCGATGACTTGGATAGTAAACTTGTAGATTTATAGAAAAATACCCTGTGAAAATATTTTACATTATCCCAACCTGTGATACCTTGGTAAAAATGGAAGGATTTTTTTGAATATAATCATGCTTTAAAAAAAAAACCTCATTCAATTTTGGAAAATTCTTTGGTTTGCTGGAAACAATTGATTGAAATAACTGACTATAACAGTCACTTAAAAATATGGAAAATTTTCCTTTCAATATGACTTCTATTCTCTCAATATTTAGCACCTATATAAAAAATGACATAGGTTATTGTGGATGGGTATGTTATGAAGAAAAACCTCTCTCAGTTTCTCAAAATTCATATCGTTTTAGCAGAAACATCTCTCGGGATTCAATCATCCAAAACAATCTTTTCTCAGAAAACTTGTGTGGTTTCTTAAAGAGCTAAGAACTTTGTTTTTCTTCCTGTTAATATTCTTTAAACTTACAAAAAATATAGCAAGTGTATTTTTCAGAAACCATTTCAACCAACGAAACCAAATTCTTCCAAATCCATCTCATATTAAATTTCTTTCATTTTCTATTAGCGAAAAAATTTACAATTGTTGATTTGTTTGATAATTTCGACATGTGTTCCAAACTACACACCATTTAAAATTTCACTGATTTTGGAAAAATTAAATCAACCATACTTTCAATCAACAGAATTAATATGGAATGTTGATCAACTTGGTCAAATTATACAACATGGACACGTGTTTCGGATTTAACCCCGAACAAGTTTATTCTACGAATTTGAGAATGTAGTTTCTCCGTGCAAGTTGATGTAGCGGAATAAATGTGTGCCGTTGGATGCTCGATGGTTTGATAGGCACTGTTGATCTTCTATTTAATTTTCATGAGTTTAAACAAATAAGTATGCTTCAGCAACCATTCGATTTACAGTATGGTTCCCTCCATCATCGATGACCACGATCTTTATAAAAGATGACTCCATCTACCTGACCATTGATCTGTATGCTCTGTGCATCCTCAAATTGGAAAGGATTAAAAAACGATGCAAGATTATTCGACACTATTGGAATTGGTGGTATTTGAACAAAAATTCCTCATGACATTTATGCAGAACTCGGGCGAGAAACTCATCAAGCCATCATATTGATAGGAATTAATGGGAGCAAAGAGCTATGGACCATATTCTCATTCATATTGACACCACTCATTCTCATACTCACACTTCCGTCAAATTTCCCAAAGTGCTGGAGGGAAAATGCCCAAACAATTTCACACAGGGAAAACATATGTGCCAGATCCAGTTTGCATGGGCATTTGCAGATTACTCCAAGAATCTTGTCAATTTTAGCTTCAATGTCGATTGAACAAACAATTCCTGCAGATCCACTACCTTATACCATTGTATTATTACGAATCAAGCTCTATGTTATGCCAAGTATATCATGACATGGAATTATCCATCCAATTGTTCTTCTGTAGAGTAACCACCCACTTAGTTCCATTTTTTGGGCATGCCTAACTATTCCATTGATAGATAATCCTCATAGCTTAAAACATTTTTTATTTGCAACTGGAAACCTACACAAATTATTTCATTTGTAATTTTGTCATGTGGTAGGAATTTATTTAAACAAAAACTCCATGGTAATAATCCCACATGCAAGGGAGCGTTTACCTTTACATTATTTATATACCATATCCATTATAACATGTATTAAGGAACCAAGAAAGGATAATACTCCTCGGGAGCTCTACGCTTGGACATTGTTTGATTGCTCACTTATGTGTTGATGTGGCATGTTTATGCATGGCCCATATGATCTCGGTGATGAGTGGCCTTGTGCCAAATATGCTTTTTGTAAAACATCCTCCTTTGTCTAATTTTTGTAAAAATAAAAATTCGACTAAAAAGCCAAATTTAAATATAAAACCAATGTTTATAGATTTTTATTTTAACATAAGAAAAATCCTTTTAATTCATAATAATTCCTTTCTTTTTGCTCAAAACCTTTAACCTTTTTCTTTGCCAAACTTGGGAAAATTTCTCCATGATTTATCAAAATGAATTAAGCCTCAAAATTAGCCAACTACCAATGAAATATTTGAAAATTTTACTACAATAACACCAATTTCAGCAGAAATAAACTAGTGCTAACAATTACTTATGAATTATTTTAACTATCAATCAATAAAAATAAATACTATGCCATTCTTTCAAAAGGATTTATTTAGTACAAAATATACTTCAAACCTATTTTTAATGAATTTATATAACAACTATACCAAAAGACTACACTACTGCATTCATTTTCAACACAGAACTTAAAGCTGCAAACTAATCAACTCGCAAAGTACTCAGACAAAAATACTATATTTTAGATCTATGGGAAAGAGAACCTAAAATATGTAAATGGAAACTAAACACTTATAAAAATTGATTTACTACCACTCAAATCAATAGAGATAAATTATCAAAGGAAAGTCTAGTTCTTTATTTTTACAGAGAGCACTCCAAACACATATTATTTAACTACTTCTAGCAATAATGGACATATTACTTAGAAAGGCAACACATACTATCTATAAACTTGCATAAAACCAACCAACAACTATCACTAAGACCATGAATAAAATAAACATGCTATGAGATCTCGTTCACTCACATGTTACTATGTTAAGGCTATCATGAAATTTACAAAACATAAGTAAAGCATTTAATTTGTAAGCAAGAAAACATTCATACAATGGTACAATTTGGATTTTACAATGTTTATACACAGTAATAATAAAACACATGATTAATTATCTGAACAACAAACAAACACAATATAATGAACACTATGCACTGCCACTGAGGGGCCTTCCAAGAGAACAACAATCAGCTCCTACAGATTACTCAATTGTTGATGGCATGGAAACAAAAGTGCAGATGAAATGGAAATAGAAACAATTATTTGGTATCATCAAAGTTTAAATATTTCACAGTACCTTTTCACAGAGCACAACATATTCTTATATAATGTTTCACAATAGAGAGAGAAGGTTGACCCTTTCAGTGGTCGGCTTCTCCAAAAATAAACCATCTTTAATGTTCACAAACATACTCATTAATATTTGAAACATTAAAAAACTACCTTCATATAAGAAATCAAATCCATTGATACTCGAAAAGTGTAGGGATCAAATCATTTCCAAACAGAGAAAAAGATCCATGTGACATGTTCTGGTAACAAAACCCATGTGCCCAATTAATCCATAAATATTTCCAAGTAAGAAAAAAAATGATTTCCAAGGTAGGTTTGGCAGTTTGAATGACCATACGAATGTGAATGGAGGTCTGAATGATCGTCCGAACGAGATTCGTCACCTATTTTAAACAAAAATACATACCCAATGGTTTTCAAAATGTTAATTCGTCATATAAAACAACAAACCTTTTGAAAATCATATGGAAATTAGTTAATTAAGTGAATGGGAACCTGTATTAAAAAGGGTGTCAAATATGAAATAAATGCAACTTGATATCTCATAATTTGTTATTTCATAGTCATCTGTAGGCATGGTTTATATGAATATTATAGAACAATTGAAAGAAAATTGAGGAATTAAAATTGGGAACCAACACTCTCCCAAACCGAAGATGTTCTAGGTCCCATTGTGAAAAAAAATGGAAATCAAGAAGAAGGCTTAGATGTGACAACAACTGCCTTCGATTTCGAGGAAGATGAGATAGGATTTGATTTATAATTCTTATACCAATCTTACAAATTTTCAAACTTTTTTTGAAGAAGATCATGATAATAAGTGATATCCCCGTTAGCACCCTTGATGTTTTGCATCTATAGCCACAATTTCATATTGTCTTGACATAGATGATTGATCAAGTCAATGTATTTCTGATTTTGGTCTGTCAATTGAACCACATCTTTTGTCAAATTATCCATAGTCACTTGGAGACTTGGAGTGGAAGGTTCTGAAGGTTCTCAAGATGTCTATGAGAGATTAAGTCAATTGAAGGCATTTCAGAACCAATAAGGATGGTCACCTTAGTATCAACCTTGACTGGAGTGAAGGTAGGAGGAAACTATGGAGAAGGAACTTTGAGTAGGTTTGCAGAAGTGCCATCCAATTAAGGAATGGATTCATCAGGAGTATACTTGTTAGTCTTGGAGACATATTTTTTTAAAATGACAGCTTGAACAAAGGGCTTGTGACGATTAGATCCTCTTCGGATGGTAGGTATCCGAGAAAATGGTAGAGTATAATTGCAGGATCCTTATGGATAGGTTCATAGAAGGAGGAATATTGACTATGTTGCTTCTCAATTGGTACAACTTTGTTGTATTGAAAAGACTTCGAATTTCTCTTCACAAGAATAGACATTTGGCTATGTGTAAAGTCAATGTTTTGGGGCCTAAGTTGTTTATAAGAGGTACAGAATTTAGAAGTGGGTTGTTTGACCAAATGTGGGCTTAAAACTTCATACACAAAAAATTCCCAAGTTTTCCTGACTTCTTTCAATTGATAGATGATTAACAATTTGATGAGACCGTGATGATATAAAATTCCAGAAGGATTGACATTATTCTTCCTAACCTGGGTTGACATCTTCTCAAGACTCTTTATAAAATAGAATGGGAAATTGATGGTTTGATTGAGAACAAATTGGTCTAGCAAACGAAGATGACAGGCTTTGAAAACATTGAAATTATCCTCACAAGGGACGAGGTGAATGATAACTGCTAAGGGATCCATGTATTACACTTTGACCCATTCTCGGTGAAAATATTTGGTACCTGCGACATGTTGATAATCGGATTTGAAGGAGAAATCAAATGTTGACCAAGGTAGGAAGAGATGTTTATGCCATCAAACACACTTTTGAGGGAGCTTCGTAGCTAATGAAATTGATTCTTCTGTCATCGAAAAAATGAGGGAGTCGACCCTAGAAATATTAAAACCCTTGGCAAGCAGTAAGGAAATATCATCATCTTGTCTCTGTAACAAGTGAATAAAGGGTCCCCAACCTGCCTGAAGGAAGAGCTCATGACATGCCCAAAAATCAGCAATTTGAAGCAGATCTTGATATGTCTCGGGTTAATGGCGAGTATGCATGATGATGAAGGAAACAAAGGGGAGCAGAGGATGCGACTTGAGTAGAACAAGATTAGAGAAAGGAGTGAACAACTATATATTTATAGAGCAGAGAGTAGGGGTTGGATTTCAGAAGGGTCATTCAATTGCTCAAAATAAATCTTGTTTAGACTTGAAATCCGACATGCTCTTATCATTATTTCTTTTGATTCGATACAAAATTATTCACTACCCTTCAATGATGGATGTGATATTATGAAATGATCTCACATATGAATAATTTAATGGGATTGTCTCATTATTTCTTTAATCATGTCCAAAGTTGTAAACTTTGGGCAAATTGAAGAAGAAAAATCGATATCGTGGGAATCATAAGGATATATCCCATTCAAAACCATAATGACCCTCGTTTTTAATCATAGAAAATTATACAGAGTTAAAACAATGATATTTAGTGGATAAGGGATAAACCAATAGGTAGAATGAAGCAAGATGAACTTCATTTATAGGAGCCTAAGAAGTGGCAGAGGTTAAGAAATAATCTGGAAGATATATATGCACTTACAATTATTAAGATAGTCTTTGCATGATTGTTTACGAAAATGATGAAAATAGGGCATGATAATCATTATAGAAGTTTTATGCTCAAAATAATTTTTCATACGATTGATCATCACATTCATCATTCTATAATTGAATTCAAAGAAAACATATACCTTGGCATATGTAGTAGTGTTATTATAGGGTCACAACTTGATTCAGACCCTTCTTTCAACACTTCATTTGATATTTCTTTCAGCACCTCCTTAGACCCTTCTTTCAACAGGCCTTTTGATATTTGACAGAATGTGCTTCCTGTATCTGAAATCTGATTGTACAAAGTATTTATGAGACTGCTGATGAAATATTCTTCAAGTTTACAAGGATGAAGCTGTTACTTCTGTGACTGCTTCAAAAGTGAAAAAAACAATGTAACTGCAGTGGAGAAGCTGAAGTGAAGAACTAAGTGTTTTAATTTGTGCTTCAAACTATGTATTGGAAGAGTGATCCAGTATATGGGAATATGAATTTCTGAGTTATAAGACACCTACTTCCTCTTGAAACATCCTAGCTGATGAGCTGCTTCAATCTGCTGTCCTTTTTATTCATCATGAATCAGAAACAAATTTTAATATTTTTATCTGTCACTTGTGTTCTTCCTGTGACAACGAGTCACTCCATAATATATTCTTAGGATAGATATAGATGAAATTTTTAACTTCTCCACAAGTAAACAAAAAATTAAAATGATTCTTAGTTATCTTGATTCATGAAAAAGAAATTCTTATGCTTCTTTACTATCATAAAATTTTAGATAAAATGACAATGATATTTAATTAAATTATGAGATTATGTCAACTAAATTATCTTTCCTTGTCAATGACATCCATAAAAACTCATTCGGGTCTCCCTAGTGCACAAGAATCACAGTTCATAGAGCAATCCAACAGAATTTCACATTTAAGTTCCTGGAAATGTTAGATGTATATCCCCACCTGGAAAGATAAAATATCTTTAATCAAATGAAGGTCAAACAACTGGTCTTAAGATAGTATTTGAGTCTATTCTCCCATGGCCAAATGATGGATTTCATTTCCTTAAGTTCAATCATACATATCTTTTCTTCACTTAGACTTACAACAATTATAACATATAACGGAGCCATAGATTTCAAACAAAATTTTCAACAAGTTTGTCCTCTCCAAGAAGATTCCCCTCTATCAGTAGGGACTGTTCAATACCTCGTTGGGTTTACCTGGTCACACCACAGGCCGATACCCGCTTCCAGGGAGCTTGTTCAGTACCCCAACGGGTTATCCTCTTAAACCCTTTTTACATTAGAGGCATGTGTCCCATATTTCTACTCCCTATATATTTTTGACAATTCATTGCCTATGAGTGAGTGGATGGGGGAGTGTTGTACATGACAATACACCCTTGTAACCTAGGTTCCAGGGTTACCAAATTACTATTAGACTTGCAGATAATCATCTTTTACATAAAATGAAATGAGAATAGGAAGAGTGTTTGGCTTACCCGGTTTATGACGGTTGATCCAAGCTTGATTTTCTCTCGCTTCAACTTTCTCCAAAGCTTCTAGGCCTGCTTCTCTTCACCTACAAAGAGCCAATTCTTAAAGTAATATCTCATACATATATATATCATAGATTAGATGAAACACATATTAATAACATAAATGAAATTATTCATTAACCAATATACATGAGAAAAGCACAATACAAATATTGGAATAAGAATTCTCTTTATTAACAAACAATGAATAGGTGAGAATACAACCCAACTTTTGACACAAGGACTCCTCTGCAATCGAGGACTTTGAGTTCTGCTGCTCCAAGAATCTGAAGGTATACCACTAGCATAACTTTTCTCTTCCAAAATTGATTCATTAGCCCCATCCCAAGGCCTCTATTTATACATTGGAAAATAGAGTGGTTTCGAAGGTTAGGATGGTTGAGACAATTGGGATAGTTATGGATTAAGGCCCAACTAATATCATATAATCACGATTTATATTTTTTAATGTCAAATTAAGGTACACACAAGTGTTTATATAGGAAAGGCATGTATGACACGCTTGTTGGTCAAAGGGAACTCACATATGCAATACACCCCAGTTGCAATACACATAGTCACGTGTGACATGCGAGTTGCAATGCACATAGTCACGTGTGCAACCCAAAAATCAGAATAAAAATATATCAAACTAGTCTAGAGATCATGCATCAAAGGTCATGCACTTCTATAGTGTTTTGGCCACTTCAATCCTAATTTTCCTTTTGTGTACCGACATAGTGAATGTCAGCACTTAGATGGAGAAGTGCCATTTTGGCTAATAACAGATTCCTCCTAATGTGCGAGGTCAGAGGGAAGCGATGGAAGAAATACATTGCAATATTTATCTTGGAGAACTTAGAAGTCCAAGGAAGTAGAGGAAGTACCTGAAAAAAATACATATCAATGTCATATACAAAATCATAGCTGAGGATGCCGTGTTCAATATACTGGAACACTAGCTCCTTTACAATATTTGACTGGAACACTAGCTCCTTTACAATATTTGATTACATCATATGATACATGTAGTACAAGACCACGTATATTACAAAGGTGGATCGAAGCCACAATATAAAATGATGAGTCTTCAAAATATGGAAGTTAATGTGTAACTGATCATAGTCTTGCGCAACTTAGGTTATAAATGTGAATCTAAGCTCTTCATAGAAATCCAATAGAACCAGTACAATCCTTACCATGTGAATAGATGTGTTGAATTAGAACATGGAAACGACTCAATAGATTTTCAATCAATAAATGAAAATGAAAAAATGAAACAAAGTAGTTCACCAATAATGATAGTGAAACCTAAGGTACCATTGTCAAAACTCTAGGTCTTCGTCTTAAGGAAGTGCTGATGAGAAACCATACTGTGATGAGGAAGGCAATAGATCCTCCAAAGGATCACAAGAGTGACTAAGAACTACATACAGGAAGGTAGACACAAATGATATTCAAATAGGATAATGATGGAATCAGAATAATAATCAGATTCAGGGATAAATCCTTGAACAATGAGCACGACACAGAGATGACCCAAGGCAAATTTTAACTTTGCAGATATGACAACTAAATTTATCTATCATGTAGGAGACATGATCATATTCACCATGTATAAAGGACAAGTGGAGGAGTAAGAAACTCGAAGTAATAGTTGAACTGAAAGTGTACACTGAGACATGAGTATCAAAAATTTCAGAGAGTGCTATGTTCAAGGAGGACATGTTGCCACCGTATGCAACCAAAAAATAATACTTCTTCCTTATATTTCCTGTTAAATTTTAACGAGTCCAAGAAAGTCAACTCGAGTCTCTCTTCATTTTTGACAAGCTTGAAGATGGGAGAGAATAATGCTTGATAATGTCACTAATTCATAGATTTTACAAGCCCAAACTAGTACATGCTCATTGTTGTTTTCATGTTTAGAGAGTCTGAAAACTCCGAAGAAGAATCCAAGGGGGTGATTTTTCGTCCAAGTTAGTCTCATGAGGCCAGAAAATTATAAAACATACCACAAAAAAAACTCTCTTATTGTTGAGAAAAATATCTGGAGAAAATGAGTGATTTTATTTTTGTGTTGAGCACTAGATCTGGAACACATGATTTATGAGATGTTTGTGTTGAGCATAAACTTTGAAGCAGATGAAATATAAGAATTAGAAGTAGTGGGAATAAGCCCTAGAGCATTCCAAATTGATGTTGAGCATAAGCTCTAGAACATCAGATCTTTGGCCATTATATCCCTAGGTGTATTATACAAGTGCATCCTAGCATTAGTGTTGAGAGAGAGGCTCTAGAATTGCACTAAGTGTAACTCCCAGTTTTAGCATTGAGTGTTGGCTTTGAATAGCGCTAGGAGTTACTGAAAATTAATTGTGTTGAGTAAAAACAACTCTAAAAAACACCGACGACCTTATCTTACTTATTTTAATTTGATTAAATTAAAATTTTAATTTATACTTCTCATCAAGTACTAAAGAACTACCATGATATACGATGTAATCCAACATGCAAGGAGGTTTAGAGCTGCCTAACTTAATTGACCAACCCTACCTGAAGGCCTTGATAAAGGAAATGATTATAAGCTAATGAAAGCACCATGTAAATGGGATCATGTTATATGATTCCTAAATAAATATTAACATATATATATATATATATNAAGTAGTTAATACTAAAAGAGTTCCTAAGTTAAGTACAATAAATTATTAAAATCACATAAATCAATAAAAGAATTATTTTCAAGAAGATAATGGATTCTTGATCTAACTGAAGTTTAACTTCCATTTTTCCTTAAGATTATCTATAAAGACCCAAGCCAAGGAAAGACTTAGGGATCTAATCTGATCTGATCATTATAATTCCTAATCATTTTGGAGAGAATTTCCAAAGCATAAGCAATCGTATACAGAACCTGATATTCCAGATAAGAGAAGCCTCACCTTTAGGAGCTCTAGACTACTTGCATGTTGGAACCAGCTCGGGGGGGATCCAGACTAAAACCAGGAATGGTTCTGGTTCATGGTTGGGAGGAACATGGTAGTTCCCAATTTATCTGGTTAATAGATCATAGGTCAGAGTTAGCTAATTTTTTATTAATTTTGTGTGTTTAAGTGTGCAGGGTTCCTAGCCATTAATAAACTGAATGTTGCAAGTATGAGGTTTTTTACCTTCTCTAGTCTTTACAGATTCTTACTAAATAGTATTTATGATTTTTAATTGAAAATATTCATATTGAATGCATGCTTCAACTAGATTTCCATGTGTTTAAATTATGAAACTTAGTCTGAATTATTTTAGATAATCTACAGGGTTAATTTTTATGTTACAGGATAATCTATTTGCTTAAACTTAAATTCAACCTTTAATTCCTAGATAGGTTTTTAAAGTTTAAATTCTCTTAGATTTTGATTTAAATAGTTCTAAAAAGTTTAAATTTGAAATAGTTCAACTTAGATTCAAACCCTAGTTGTTAGATAACTAGCTACCAGATATTTGCTCAAACATTATTATAAGTTAAACTAGAGATTTCACAAATATAGATAAAATAAAATCTAATAATAAGTAGAATATATTTTAAAAACATTGTTCAAAACATTAACATAATTAGTAACTACATACTTAAAAACAAACAAACCAGAGATCGAAACTCTTAACTCAGTAATTCAAACCCTTAAAATAAGTTCATA
Organism: Pseudotsuga menziesii; assembly: GCA_001517045.1. Taxonomy (NCBI): domain Eukaryota; kingdom Viridiplantae; phylum Streptophyta; class Pinopsida; order Pinales; family Pinaceae; genus Pseudotsuga; species Pseudotsuga menziesii. Next base: position 109,192 of record LPNX010986187.1, read on the forward strand.
TGCTGGCATATTTCATACTTCGAGCAAATGCATTCTTCCCAGAATATAAATAATCATAAACACCATTACTTAAACCAAACAGAACATTAATAAATGTTGTAATCAATATTATAAAAACACAACTATCAAAATTATTGAAAGCATGGAAATCGAGAGCCAAATCAATATTTACCAATAATATTAATAAAATATAACCACACACCAAATATTTATCTCACCCAGCCCAGCCATTGAATCTTGTAAAGGATTGGATGTAGGCCTTCATTTCATTATTTTCAAACAAACACTATCAGCAAAATGGGTCGAACTAGTACAGAATAAAAAAACATAAAACATCCAAACGAAACAAAGTTATTCCCAACGCATCATGTTAAGTGGGATCATAAGAACCAATACATAAAGACCTTATTAGAATAAGGAATTATATTCTTTAAAAAAATGCAGCCACAACAACCAAAACACCTAGGATCGAATCCTGTGAACACACAACGAAAATATCAAAACAATACAAGCGGTATCAACCACCAAGGGTTTCTCCTTAGTGGCTTCCTGCAATATTTTGTTGGAAAAGAAATATATATCCACTACGAAATAGAGCCACGCTTGTCCCAATACCATCATATGCACAGTCATGATTTAACCATAACAACATTTAAATAATATACACATGCTACATGTCAAAGCTAAAGCCCAATCTATATGCTTATGGCCACTTGTAAGAAGCGATCAACTATAAACAAACAGAGCCACAGTATGAAATAAACAAACACATCCACTTAAAAACTACATGCTACTACCTTACGTAGTATTTACGCAGTCATAAAATAAGTTGTGCCATTGCAGAGCAATGACACTGTAAATTTCAAAAGAATATGCATTATTTAAAAACACAGAGTCATTTACCCAAACAAATAATTTCCCATTAATTCAAAATAAAACCAAATCCATTTCGTAGAAATGGTAAACTTATACATAGAGCCGAATAACTTTCAAACAATCCAAACATATCGAAAATTACATTTGGTGGAGCCATGAAAGGCTTACACAATTGTATATACAAATTCCAAAATGATTTAATAAAACCCCCAAACAATGAAATGGCTTAACCATACATTTCCCCACACCCAATATTTGAACCCTCTGTTAAACTACCCAACAAATGTAAAGGCCTTTTCCTTGTCAGGGCTTATTGAGATATTAGTTGCACAACGACCCACAACACTGCCCTCTAAGCCATGCATAGTACCCACGCTCTACTCACCTGCACATCAAACACAATTTTTGTTAGAAGTATGCCATTTTAAAACTTAAACCAAACCAACAAAGTGAAGGTGAAAACCAATGTCGATTTAAAACCTGTCAAGGAGTGTAGAGCATGCTGGTTGTGCAACATGAACACATAGCTCTCACCTGGAGCTTGAGACCACCATCTCAACCACAATGAAAACCAAAAGAAAGACACAAAAACCCTACCACAATGCTTAAGGCATTCTGCCCATGTTTTCCAAGGCACATTAACTACGCCACCCTGTCCACCACTACCATGAAGATCAAAACCCACCATTGTATAGTTTGGATTCACGTTATTTCCCACCATCATTTCAAAATCCTTCCACCTTAAATATTAAACCTATACCATTGAGAATAGCTAGGATAAGCCACAACTTCGATGGCATAAGTTCAAGCCATAAACAAACCCCTCCAAACTATAGCTCAAGCATATAAAATATTACGTCTAAGGTTTTTAAAACCTCAGCATATAGTTTATAACATGGAAACATATAATTGATAATCCCTTCTTACCATAGATGTAAGGTATAGTCTAGGTTTAGGACTTTTGTCCTCTATTGAACTTTCATGCATAGGAATGGTGTTGTTTAGGTATAGCTTGCTGTTGATGTATGACATTTTTTATTCCCATGATCATAAGACTACGTTCATCAACAAAATCACCTGCATAGGAAAATAAATACCTACATTAGTCCATGAAGAACTAAGTAAACCCTGTAGCACAAGAACCTTACCTTTCAGAGTGGATCACTGAAGGACAGAACCCCGCCAGTCCACCCCTTCACATACAGAGGTAAGTCATCCTCTTTTTAATAAATGATAAACAAATTAAATAAACGTAAAACAAAAGTAAGGGGTAAAACAAAATAAGTATCGATGAATGTCAACAACTAATATAGTCAGGAAAAGTAAACTTATAAACATGTCAAAGTAAGAGAACAACATTTTGTAAAACATCATCATCACACATGAAACACATATATGGAAAGCAACCTATAGAACTTAGTTTCAGTTCTACAAACAAAGTTTTATTCCGCAGTGGAAACATAAATATGCCCTTGAAGTTTAGTACTTTATTATCCTACCAATTTTTTATTTATTTATGAATTTTAGGGACATTACAGTAGGTCTCGGGGGATTTGGATTCTGAAAATGGTGGGGTTGTTGTGTAATGAGAGGCAGTGGAAGGGAACATACCCAGGAAAGAGTTGCTGCATATTAGGTGGATATCGAGGGTAAGGAAAGTTAGGCATAAGAGAAGGTGGTGATTAAGCATATGTGTGTCCCCTCCATCCATGTGGACAATGTTGATGTTGAACATATTGAGGAGGATATTGAGGTGGCCAGTTTTTCCAACTTGAAAAGTTCCATTGTTGAGGTCGTTTGTAAGAGTAGTAATAGGGTGGAGGTTGTGGTGATGGATCATGATATGATGGTTGATCCCTAGGTTTACAAGGCCTCCTAGAGGTTTCACCAATGTCCCTTCTCTTATATACATCTTGTAACCTAGGAAATGATGGGAAGTTTTTAGTGGTATGATCCTCTGCACAACTATGGCATACTAAAATGCTGCCCAATGGGAATTATCGTAGGGGATGTTTTGTTTTGCATTTTGGACAAAAAATGCTCATTGTCACATGCTCTTCCTTTTGTTTCTTCCTTTCCTGTAATGCATCTAATTGAGAACCTATTGTTGCTAAAATGCATGTCTTGAAGTTTTCTAACAGGTTCCCTAATTCTATCTGTGTGATTCAACCAGAAGTACTTCCTTTTGGATTTCTACAATAAAATTCCCAAATACTTTTCCTAGTTTTTCCTCTGCTTCAAGAGTAATTTCTGCACATTTCACAAATTTCTGCGAAGGTCTTATGAGAGACATCCCTCGATGCCATGAGATTAAGAGTTTCTAACAATTCTTCCAAGATTCCCTTAAGGGATATGGTCCTTAGTCCATCCTCTCGAAGGTCACTATATTTGGATTTGTGTAGCACATAAGTGAAACTTTCGAGATAATCATCTAGGATCTCATCTTCAAGTTGTTGTATATTTAAAATATCATTTTGAGAGTCCTTAGGCTTGCAATAGTCTTGGTATTTCCAAAGAAATGTGGTTTTCGTATCTTCCCAAGTTCTGATACGATATTCTCCTAATGCCATGAACCATCTTAAAGAAAATTCTTTTAGCGTAGCAGGGAAAATCCTTAACTTTTTGGAATCTTGTAAGTAGTTCTAACTTCTACACAAAATGTGGAATTCGAATAAGAATGTATTTGGGTCCTTACTACTCTTCCCATAAAAGGTAAGTAGTGAAGAAGGAGGGATGTTTTTCATATTCACATTTTGTACAGTATCTAAAATGGGAAATACAAAAGTGACTTCAGTTCAGTTTTCTACTTCCTCCTCTTCCTCATCATGTCTGACCACATCATTGTCTTCATTTTCTCCCCGTCTCTCCATGTAGACTCAATTCCTAAAGAGGGTATACCTAGGTGGTTCCTTCCTTGGTGACAATGTGGCGTCCCAACGCTCTTTTTCAAGGGAAATATTCCTCTAATGAGAGAAGTTGTCAGCCATGTGATGGTAAATTTCTACATGAATTGTAGGTCCTACAGTTGGTGTTTCGATTTGTCAAATAACTATATTTACATATTTTCCAAAGAGAGAATTTACCTGTTTGGGATCAATAAGGTTTACGAAGTTTGGATCCCCTACTAGTGCAAAGGCTGTGTCGTTGGATTTTGGAACTAATGGAGGATTAAGAGGTTCCTATGGTCTATCCTTTTGAACTTCTTACGGTTTAGGTGCAATCTCAATGTGGCCCCTAGGGACTCCTGATATGATTTCTCTATTTTCTAGTTTCTCATATATTTCTATGGTTCCTCCTGAATTTTTTTCTTTAGGCTTCCATGTATAACTACTCCCTACATGTATTTTCTGATACCTCTCTGCTGAGTTAGTGGACGGGGTGGCATGCCCACCGTAAATGTTAGTAGGAATTTTGATGGGTTTTTGGGAACTGGTTCTAATATATCTACCTTTTGAGTCTCTAAGTTTTTTCATGAAAAAAAACTAAAACAAAACTAAAACTGAAACCTACTACAATTGTAATGTCCCCATTTTTAATAATTGCATAGCAGGATAATTCCATCAATCCTACTAGTTCCATAGGTTGGATGGATACATTTGGAATTTTAATAAGGGAGCTAATAAATGATGTTCAAACATTAGAATGGAATAAATATTTAATAATGAATCTTATCAAATAAATACAAGAGAAAATTGAAGTGGCAATGGAGCATGGAGACACATGGAGACTATGGGACCCACACAAGCTATGAATTTTGTGCCACATGGCATCCTCCTCTTGCAATTTTGAATCCACGGGATTCCTAAAGTTTCTTGGATGAGTTATAAGGATAATACACTTGGCATATGCATAATAGGTCTAATTTTTGAAGAAATGTAACTTACATGCGAGAGGAAGAGTCATTTTGGATCTAGTGGGACACATGGACTAGATTCCCTAGCTCTATGACAAAAATGATGAAGATGCTATGACACCTTTGACACAAATCAGATATGAAGGATGAAATATGAAATATATTTCATTTTAGGTATAAATATATCATCCAATAGAGCTGTCATGTGATTTGGGGAAGCTCAATGGGCTCCTACTTGAATTTGGGGAAGGTGGAAGGCTAGGAAAGGGAGGACACATGGAAAATTATGAGCACACACCCAAATTTGAATTGGCTTGAATTTGTGGATGTATTGGGAACATTATAAGGCTAAGTGTATTTATAAAACACAATAATAAACCAAGATAGTGTATTTTTATCATTTTAGAAATTGTCATTTGTGAATTGTGAGAGCTAGTGGATGACTAGTTTTCTTTCCTTAGCCAATTTTGAGGGTGAAAGATTCCCATCGAAGTTGGTTTTTGGAGAGGTCACTCGGGTATTTCGTGGAGATTTAACGGAGTCTTATTTGTAGGTGTAATATACATGGAAGCATCTGGATTCTTCTATTGCAACACTTTCCCTCAACCATTCCCAGTTTTCTTTGCATATTCATGCTCATGGAGGGATTGCACTTTGGGTGAGATATTTTACTCTTTGGGAGAGATATCCCTGATATATTTATGATTTTAATAAGTTAAATATTATTTTATATTAATTCTCAGAAAGGTTCAAGTCTAAATACCCAATATTTGTATGTCAAAATGACTTTTAATGAGCAAACAATGACCATTTTCACTCTATTTTGGTATATGCCATGGTAATGCTTATTATTTCAAATGGAGTAATGTATATCTCATAAATGTATTATGAATGTACTGTAATTAATTTTTATTTCAAGTCTTATGTTCATTAATTAAGAATTGGAATCCATTTTACTCATTTTTATTGCATTAGGAGAAGATTTGGTGCATTTTCCCCATGGGTCGAAATTGTGATTCGGGAGCTGTTTTGGAAAGATTCATAACAGCATGTATAAACTGAAAAATGATTCATATGAGAATTTTAAAATGTCCCTTACACATCCCCTTCCTCTTTTCATAAATTTGAGTGACTTTGGGACCATTTGAGAAGCCATTTCCGGCAATTACCCTGGTGGAATTGGAGCCCCTATTTGCTAGTAAAGAATCCTACTTTGAAAAGAACATTAAACAAGTTTTAAGAGGTAATTGGGGGGTAATAAAACATCCCTAAACATAATATTTAAGTTATAATATCATTCATGTACCTTCTAATAAAATTTGGGAGCATTTGGGTCAATTTGGAGGTCTAGACATCAAAACTAGTTAAGGTCGAAACTGGGGAAAAAGTGGAAGAATTGGTCATTTAATAAAATTTCAAAAAGGGACATTACAAGTGGTATAAAAGAATGGTATTGGAACCTATTAATTAATACCATACATTTAATAAAAAATTTCATACATGTCTTGGCTTCACAATAGAACCACAATTCCCATTTTCCTTCCTCCTCGACCAACACTTACAGAAATTACAACCATAGATATTGGAGCATGTCTCAAGGAGTATCAAAATTTGAGAGGGGATATTCATGAGTGGTATTATTTCCTAGAATATATTTTCAATAATTTATTTAGGCACAATAAGGGAAATGTGAATTCATTAAGGGACAATCATCAATTCACAAGTTTGGAGGAGCATGCAATGAGAAAAAATAATCCTATTTGTGAAAAGAGCCTAGATACACCATTACAGAAAGAAATAGAAGATCATGAAGTGGAGAATCAATTACCTCAAGGTGATTTCATAGAAGAACATAAATATGAAAGTTAACACTAGCATACAATCCTTACGGATGGGTGTTGTGAAAATCAAAGAGAAACTATTGATGGATCATTGAACTCAAACAACTCTATATTGGTGACATAGAGATCATATTTGAAAGTGTTTCTGCAAGAAAAACTTCCATTAAACATGAAAATTAATACCTTGTAGTAGTTGAAGAAGAAACAAGATCAAATTCCCCATCACCACTTGAGCTTCATGAAATTGGTACAAGCAAGAAGGAAGAAGATGATGAGGTTCATTTGCAAGAACCTCATTTTCATGAAGGGTCCTTAAATATGAATGAAAATAATATCCAAGAGTCCCTCAGAATACTCCATGACAGTAAAGCATTAGTGTCAAATTCTTGTTGGAGAGCTACTTCATTGGAGGAAACATCCTTCCTTGAAGACATGGAGAAGATTCAAAGAGAAATGTGCAACATCAAAGGTAATTTCATGTCTGTGCATTTTGATAGAAAAAATTTCATTGAACTTAGTGAATGGTTACATGATTCATACTTAAAGAATAATGAATATATTCATAATCTCACAATTCACAATAAGCAACTTCTTGAAAAGTTGCAAGACACTTGTTTTTCCTCCTATGTTTCATAATTACAAATGGTATATTGTTTGGAGGATTCTAATGACATGGTGGATCATGAGAAATGTGGAAATTTGAATGTGCTTGATGTGGTGGAATAGGAACTTGAATTGTCTCTTGATGAAGGTTATGCAATTTTTAAAGAAGAGCATGATTCCTCTACATTGGAACCAATCTATGACAAAGGTTTCACACTTTTGAAGGAACTGCATGATACTACCCATATGGATCCCTCCCATGATGACACTTCTGCAATTTTTTATCATTTAGGTGAGTTATTTCATTCTCCTACATCCTACAATTCCATGTTCTGCAGCATTAGCCTCAATGAAGTATGGGTGAAAGGGTTTTTTTTATGGTACCACATGAGGAGTATGGAACTCCAAGATTTAATTTTTATGATGACATGGTTGGAGCACATTATTATTCACATTTGCAGCAGCATCCTTTGTTACTTTATGATGATGCACATCTACATGGATGCACCTATGGTATTCACTTGAGTCACTTGGAGACTCATGCTTTTCCTTGCTCCTTGTCTAGTCCATTGGATGTTGGAGGAACTTCATCGCACACTTTGGTAAAGAGATATATGATTTAAGAAAATTTTTATTGGAATCAAAATCATCTATTATTTCATGATGATATACATATTCATGGGTGTATTGATGAGACTTCTTTGGGCCACTTGAAGTATTCATGTTTTCTTTGCTCCTTATTTGGTTCATATTTTGGTGGAGGCTCTTCATTCACTTCTTGGATGAAATAAAACATGGCTAATTATATTGATGTACATTATAAAATTTTGGAGCATCATTATAGGACATGGGATCCCCACCTATGTCATTGGGGAAGATATGATATAATACTTTATGCTTGTGTGTATGGGCCACATGGTGATCTACTCACTTGGATGTACAAGCACTTTCATGATTATTTGATGAGGTACCTTCTTGATGTACATTTGTATGATGTTATTATGTACTTTTATGATCTATATTTTGTACTAATTATGTTTGTAAGCGTACAATACTAGAAATGGGATCCTAGAATTGCTTTGTTTCATCTCACTTGGAGTAGCAATTCGATTGTTGGTTTGAGACAACAAACCAACCTTCAGTTGTTTGAGTTCATCCTTGCATAGTAGTGTTCATATTTCCTATGTGGTGTACCTTTTGAGAGATGGATTCAATTTTCACATCCTTGGTGTTCATGGCATATCATCATATACATTTTACACCATCCATGTATCAGGATCATATGGGACCCTGGGATCATTTTTTGTCTCATTGGTTTCAATTTTGGTGGTAGCAAGTAGCATTAGAGATTTATTCACCACTTGAGAGGATTATTGTAATAATATTAGTGCAGCAACAAGCATGGTGGTTCCTCTCTGATATTTTATTGAAATCTTAAGAAATTCAAAGTTTGGTAATTCAATACCAATTTCAAAGAATTATACTGAATCAAAAAGGGGTGAAAATTCAGAAAAGGTTTCCAAAATATGGAGGTAAATATTATTTGCAGAAACTTGGTTTTTATGGATTTTATTAATCCTTTTTGTATTAGTGGTGTTGGGGCTCCGACCTTAAAGGTCCTTAGTTTTGGCAGCTCCACGGTTTTGGTGCAAAGCTTGTAAGTGGAGTTGCGGTCCAAAATAGTCTTAGGGGTTTTGGGGTTGGGTCGAAGCCCCTCTTTGTGTAAATGACCCATGGTTTAAACCCAGGGTTTTGGGTTTTGGGTGCCCATGGTTTAAGTCCATGGTATTGTAATAGTGCATCTGTATAAATAAGCACTTATGCAAAGGAGTCAGGTTAGGCTTTTGATGATGACAATGTGATGCAAAGCTAAGGTCTATTTTTGTAAGAAAGGTTAAGTCCCAGCTGTGTGCGTGGACGACCTTTGCAGCTGTGTGCGCAGAGGGTTTTTGTAAGAAAGTTTAAGTCCCAGCTGTGTGCATGGACGACCTCTATAGCTATATGCACAGAGGGTTTTGGGTGATTGAGAAGATTTGCAACTGTGTGTGCAGAGATCTGCAACTAAGTGCACAGCTTTGGGGGATTGAAGAGATCTGCAGCTGAGTGCGCAGATCAGAACTGTGTATTTGTAAAGAGTTGAATATAAACACAGTTCTATGGACATAGCCCCTACACTGGGGGTGAACCACGTATATCTTGTGTTGTGGTGGTTCTGTTGTTTTTCTTTTGTTCTGTTTAGGTATCTGTTAAGTAGATAAAGAATAAAGTAAGATAAGCTGTTAAATAACAACTTCGCTGTGAATTCCCAGTTAAGGGTTAAGCAAGTAACTGTATGTTTATATAAACTGCGAAGCTAGTTAAGTAATTGTTGAATATCTATATTGCATGATTATTATTTGTTAAGACTAAAGGTACAGTAATATCCCTCTTGCGCCTGCAGAAACCTGATTCTGCGGCACCCCATAGCTGTTTCAGGTGAGACTGCAACATGTTTGCAGGTTGTTGTTGAAAGGGCCAACACTGTGGGTCTGTTTGTTGGTTGGTGATAAAAGTATAAGAACCCGGGTCTGCCCTAAGCATCAACAAATTGGTTCCATTGCCGGGTGAACCAGAATCTACTTCAAGAGGGATCTACAGCATACCTAGAGGGATATGTTTTGGAGGCCCTCAGTAAAAGAAATCGGTGACTAGATTGAAGATACCTATCTGCAATTTGCTGAATAAGAAAATAAGGATCCTCATCGTAGCTCATACGACTTCTTGCAAAGGTATGTTTTTATTGATATTTATGAGATTTTCTTTGGTAGTATCCACATAGAATTGCACCAGTGGTTATCCAGGATGACAGAAAGAAAGACAAACTTCAAAGAAGATCAGTTTCCTGCCTGGACCCCAGAAAAAATTAAGATATTGAAAAGGGTGAACAACGTGATATCAAGAGCTGTTGATTTCTGGACAACGTGAACCCTTGAAGCATTTGTGATGGAGTTCTCCATCGACACACATACTTCTTTCAGCGAAGCAGAAAGACAATTTTTCAAAGGACCAAGGGGTAAGTACTTGAATTCATTAAATCTGAAAATTAAAATGCTCTTGGCTGAGAAAGGTATATTGCTTATTGAATCAGATTGCTAGATTTGTTGCTACTAACCTATGTTTGGAAGTGAAAGTGACTGCGAAAAGCAAAGTGGTTTGCTTCGCAATGGTAAAAGATACAAGAGAACTTTTGGATCCTATACCCTAGGCCAGAATACCGAGTATACCCCAGTAAGTCTAGAATAATCTGACTCTGAATAAACCCTCCTATAACCCCGCAGCGAAGATCTGTTATCCCTGAGAAACCTTCGTAGTCTGAGAGTAACCATCGCCCAACTAGTCTTATCGTAGGTCAGTCTACCTCAGAAATTTCTTTTCCTCCCATTACCAGTCATCCCCCTCCTCCTCCCCCTCCCTCCCCCCCTCGATCCACCATGGCCCATGTGAATGATGATATCAAACTCCCAGTCTTTAAAGGAACTGGATCAGAGGATCTAGAGCAGTTTTGGTTCTTATGCGAAGCTGTTTGGACTGCTAAGAGTATTACGGATCAAGATACAAGACGAGCGCAGCTGGTCACCTCTTTTAGAGACCAGGATTTGACCTGGTTTATGAAGTTTTCTAGTACTCAGAACTATATCTTGGATGATATTAATAAAGCAATGATCAAAGAGTTCAAGAAGCCTAAATCAGAGTCACAGTGTATAACTGAACTGAAAGAAATTCAGCAGAAGCGAGATGAATCAGTTTGGGACTTTGATCAGAGGTTCAAAGTTCTGTTGGATCAAGTTAGCTTCACTATTGGACCAAAAAAACATAAAGAAAGGTTCCTCGTAGCACTATTGCCTCATACCAGGACTTCTCTTATGCAACAGAAGGTTGCTGATCAGCAAGAGGCTTTGGAAATTGCCATGAAACTTGAAACAGCTCCTATCAGAGATAATTCTGGAATAGCCCAAATACAAGCACAGTTGGCAGAAATGGATTTGGAGCTTCCCGACATGAAGAATGGGAAATCTATTCGTGAAGAGGTTTGGTGTACACGATGTAGGATAGAAGTTCATGACAAAGAATAGTGTCCTACATTAAGGAACTATCTGAATACGGGTGCACCAAACCCGTTTAACCCTAATGTCCTATATTGTGAGATCTGTAGAACAACTGGCCAGCAACGACCTGAATATTGCTACTTGCTGTAAAGATATGTTCAAGTACCTAAGAATCCCTACTGCAAGTTCTATAAGTCAGTTGGACACAAGGAAGACGAATGTCACAGCTTTGACCTCATGTGAGAACGAACCTATGATGCTTATAGGGTACAACTCGATGCACAAGGCAATGATGGATATGGTTACCGTGGTAACACATCAGGTCAAGGTAATTTCAGCGGTCTTGGTCATGGTGGTATTCCTGGAAGAGGTCGAAGCCAGGTTATTTTCTATAACTATAATCAGGCAGGACATCTAGCTAGAGACTGTCAGAACCCAACTACGACATGCCGATATTGCAGAGCAGTCGATCTTGTGATTGAGCAATGCCCACGGTTGATAGCCAAGATACAAGAAAGAAATGGTGCTCCCACTCAGAATGTTCAAATGATTGCTGTAGAGAAAATACCTGTCCCAGACCTTAACGTGGTTACAAGGAGTGGAGCTATGACACATTTGCAGAATAAGGAGAAACATCATGACAAGGCTTGGGTCCACAACACCCCAGAGAAAATTCCAGCCTTCGATCTTGAAAGAGAAAAATGAACATTTATGGAAGCTAAAAAATACTTTGCTGATCCAAGACCATTAGTAGAAACTACGCAACAGCATCAACAGCAGTTACATCCCCAAGAAGCTTCGCAAGATCAAGTAAGTACACTAACATCATTTTTACAGAGTTGTATGAAGCTCTTAAGAAACCAGAATGCTTTAAATGAGTTACAGAAAGTTATTGCATCTTGTGAACCTCGGCGAGGCTCTGGTAAAGAAAAAAATGTTAATAGAGTTAGAAGGGCTGGAAGAGAAATGAGATTGCATGCTCAGATAGGCGATTATGACATGACTGATATCATTTTAGATCTAGGATCAGAAGTGAATTTCCTAACTAGGAAGACTTGGGAACAAATGGGAAAACCTACCCTAGAATGGTCCCCTATACAGTTGAGATTAGCCAATCAGCAGAAGATTATGCCCTTGGGAAGATTCCCTAGTGTACTAGTAGATATAGATGGAGTCAGTACCTTAGCATATTTTGAAGTCATTGAAATAATTGATGATAGCAACCCCTATCCAGCCTTGCTAGGAATTGAATGGGCAATAGACAATGATGCAGTAATCAACCTTAAGAATAGACAGACAAATTTTGAAGGAAAAGGCTTGAGAGTCATAGTATCGTTGGACCCTTCTCAAGGAGAAAGGTACACAAATATAGTCATAGATGGAGATCAGGATGTTTTGGATCATATCTACAACATTACAGCTAAATAGGAAGACCATATTAACCCTACGGATGGTATAATGGATTGGCAGTGTGACAGTTCTTGCATGAGTGACTCAGACGAAGGCCTAGAGAATTGGTAGAATAGACTTTATGAACTACATGGACATTGATGTGCAAGAATTACCAAGTCTCTTATATGGCTTGGCTCACAGACAAGAATCTTACCTACTTTTGATGGCTTGACAGACCCAGAAGATTTTATTGTACAATTCTCAGAGCAAGTACCAGATTCACAGAAAATGGAGACTCTAGATTCAGTATCCAAAGTCACAGCTGCCAAATGGTGGAATGGTCATAAAAAGTATATTCACACTTGGGGAGCCTGTCAAAAGTTTCTTCGCCTAAGATTCATGGACCAATCTCAAGAGGTGCCAAGTAGATTTAATGGTAAGACTAGCCCTCAGGAACATCTGGAGAAGTGTTATGAAGCATGGAAGCATGTACCTTGCAAAGAATGGGTACATAGGTTTGTACACACTCTGGAACCGGTAGCAAAGAACTGGTACGTGGAGGTTGAGCTTCGCCATGGTACAGTAAGTTGGGATAGTCTTGTTGATATTTTTGTGCTTACATTATCTATTAATGAAGTTTGCCTTGCTTTGGACACAACTGTTAGGTTGATCCATACTAATGTGTTTGATGACAAAGAAATAGCTGAGTACCAACCTGATTGGAAGGAACAGGAAGCTAATGCAGTAGAATGCTATAAGCTCGCCATTGATGAAGACGATGACCCTCGCAACATTAATATCCCTGAGTTAGAAGGACACTGCGAAGTACATGGACTAGCAGTCGAAGCACCTGAAGTGACTCAACCCCTGAAGACAAGGAAAGTAAACATTGGATCAGAAGAAATGCCTAAATACACTACCATTGGAGATTATTGGGATGAATAAATGGTAAGCAAAGTGACTGAACTTCTCCATGAGTATCAGGACTTATTTCCGACGAAGTTCTCAGAAATGAAAGGTATCCTTGGTGACATAGGAGTGATAAAAATACCTTTGAAAGCTGATGTGAAGCCTGTGAAGCAGCACCCTTATAGGCTGAACCCTAAGTATAAAGAAAAAGTCAGGGTGGAGCTAGATAAGATGCTCACTGTAGGAATAATTGAGCTTGTCGAAGGGTCCGAATGGGTAAGGCCCATGGTGGTACAAGAAAAGAAGACCAAGGGAGAAATCAGAATCTGTGTTGATCTGAGGAAGCTGAATGATGCCTGTTTACATGATCCTTTTCCTACACCCTTTACAGATGAAGTTTTAGACAATGTCGGAGGTCAAGAAGTGTATTCCTTCACTGATGGATTTTCAGGTTACCACCAGATCATAATTGCTCCAAAGGATCGACACAAAACAACCTTTTCCATAGAAATGGGATCTTTTCAGTATACAGTTATGCCCTTTGGATTGAAGAATGCACCTGCTATGTTTTCCAGAGTAGTCATATCTGCATTTAAGGAATTTATTCATAAATTGTTGGAAGTTTACTTTGATGATTGGACTATCTTTGGTTTACTGAAAGATCATATAGCCAGTTTAAGGCTTATGCTAGACAAGTGTAAACAACATCAGATTTCATTGAACCTGAAGAAGTGTATCTTTTGTGCACCTTTTGGAATTCTGTTAGGTCACATTGTATGCAAGCAAGGTTTGATGGTGGATCCTACGAAGATAGCTATCATTGTGAATTTACCACCTCCGAAGTCTGTTAAGCAACTTCGCACTGCGCTTGGTCATACTGGATATTACAGAAAATTCATTAAAGGATATACTCAGATTACAGCTCCTATGGAAAAGAAATTGAATAAAGATATTAAGTTTGAGTGGACACCCGAATGCCAGGAAAGCTTGGACATTCTGAAAGAAAAGATGGTAAATGCCCCTATCTTAGTATTCCCTGACTGGAATAAGGAGTTTCATATGCATTTCGATGCATCTTCCATTTCTCTAGGAGTTGTATTGGCTCAGTCAGGAGAAGGTAATATCGATCACCCTATTGCTTTTGCAAGTAGGAAATTGTCCACAGCAGAAAATAATTATACTACGATAGAATGAGAAGGTCTAGCTATGGTTTATGCCTTGTAGAATTTTTGACATTATTTGTTAGGATCTCATTTTAAGATGTTCACTGACCATTCTGATTTGAAGTATTTGGTTAACAAGCCTGTGTTAGGTGGAAGGATATGCAGATGGATGATTTTGTTCCAGGAATATGACTTTGAGATCATAGTTAAGCCAGGAAGACTTAACCTGGGGCCTGACCACTTGTTGAGGCTCAAGTCAAAATAAGAGCCCACTAGCTTGGACGAAGGTCTTCCTGAGGCCCAGTTGTTTGCCATCTAGATGGTTGATGACTATTTTCAGGATATTGTTCAGTACTTGTCTACAGGTTTTTCACCCTCTGAGATGACAACATAGCAGAAGAAGTAGCTGGTGGTTAGAGCAACTGACTTTACCTTGATAGCAGGACAGCTATACAATATGGGACCAGATGAAATACTACGTAGATGTGTCCTAGAGCATTGAAAGCCATTGATCTTGGCTGAGGCACATTCTGGAGCAGCAGGAGGTCATTATGCAGGAAAAGCTACAGCACAGAATATTCTGACAGCTGGATTATGGTGGCCTACGCTTCATAAGGATGCAAGAGAGTATTGCCACAACTGTGATATCTATCAAAGGACAGGAAAACCATCTAGGAGGGATGAGATGCCTCTGGTTCCACAAGTAACTTTACAAGCATTTGACAAGTGGGATATTGCTTTTGTTGGACCAATCAATCCCCCTGCAAAGAAATCTAGAGCAAGATACATTATTACAACAACTGATTACCTTACTCGTTGGGCCGAAGCTCAACCAGTCAAGAACTATAGCGCTGCTACAGCTGCGAAGTTCATATTTGATAATATCTTGTCTAGGTTTGGGTGTCCTAGAATTCTTATGAGTGATCAAGGATCACATTTTCTGAATAAGACCATTGAAGCATTGACCAAAGAATTTCAAGTATATCATCAGAAGAGTATTACCTACCATCCTCAAGCAAATGGAACTGTCGAAGCCTTTAACGAGATTCTAGAGCACGCTCTGAAGAAGGTTTGCAATGTTAATAGAAATGATTGGGATCTTCGAATTCTAGCAGTATTATGGGCTTATAGAACCACTTGCAAGAAGTTGACAGGCCACACACCTTTTAGGCTGGTGTATGGACAGGAAGTAGTTATGCCCATGGAATACATTGTTCCTAGCCTCAGAATATCTTCCCTCACAGGGATGGATGAACCAGCTATGTTGGATGAAAGGCTAGCAAAGATACTAGAACTAGAAGAAGACAGATTCATTGCAGGTTTCCAGCAGCAAGTACAGAAATCTAGAGAAAAAGCATGGCATGATAGACACATTAAGAAGAAGCATTTCCAGAATGGTGATCTTGTGCTATTGTACGACACTAAATTCATGAATTTCTCAGGTAAGTTCAAGACACATTGGAAAGGACCATACATAGTGCAGAAAGTTACTGATGGTGGTGCATTTCAGTTAGCTAAATTGAATGGAGAAATTTTTCCCTCCATGGTGAATGGAAGTAGATTAAAGAAGTACAGGGACAAGCATGTACCCCCTGATCAGACGTAATAGCAAGAAGAAGAGTCTAAGTACCAAGAAAAGTTGAAATTGGGTACTAGACTATTATGAAGCTATTCTCAGAGAGCTTGGGCATATTTGCTGGAAATTCTGTCGTGGGTCGAAGCTCGAAGCTATGGTGAAGTTTGTGTCAAACAGGGTTGAAGGTCAATACTGTGTCGAAGGGATGTATCATGTCGAAGACCATTATTATGGCGAAGCTGAAGTTAGTGGTTGTGCCGAAGACGAAAGGTGTGTTGAAGCTTAAAATGCGACCGTTGGATTTGGCAGCACCGACACGTTCACTACATTTATTGCCTGTAATGATGAGATTTTGGGAAATCTAGCGGCGTGTGGACAAGATCTACCACTGATTCGGTCAGATTTGGTGTCTTTATTACATTATGACAGATTTGGGTCGTTGGATTCTATAAGAAGACACCTAGGCCTGTGAATTTCACATTAAGCATTTTATTGAGTTGAGCCCATGTCAGCTAATCACGAAGTCCAGGAATTGCTGAGAGAACTCAGACCGAGGGGTCTACAGAACCTTATGAGCAACCCACCTGCATCTGCACCCTGTGAAGAGACTCCCCCAGTTCCGAAGCAGCCAATGCAGACACGATCAACCAGAAATAAATTTAAGGCAGAAGTATGCTCTAAGCGGAACGAAGAAAGACACAATCTGAAGGATCCTGCGATGAATCCTCCTAGTTCGACAGAGCTCCCACTTGAAGGTTTTGAAGACTTCATCACAGCATCCACCATATCCCCCGCCTGTCATTGATAGATCTAGAAGGCAAAAGGATTCCCATGACCGTCATAAATATTATGAAGAGAAAGATGAAGCCGAAATATATTTCAAGAAGGAAGATAGCAGAATCAGCGACGGTCATAGGGAACACAGGCACTCTGCTAAGGATGAAAGGATGAAGGATAGAGTAATCCATGGCAGTGGTAGAAGAAGCAGAAGGGATGACGATGATGACAAGCATATCAAGGAGACAGATGGCAGAAGGATTAAAGATGATGCTTACAGTGATTCAAACGGATACACAGCTCAACAGAGTACCAAAGGAGATAGCAGAGAAGGAGCAAGCAGCTGAAGACATCATGCACGGCCTCAACAAGCAATTTATTATCTTCTCCAACAATATTTTCCCTCCGAAAAAGCAGCAGAGTGTCCCGTGATGGGACACTGGTGAGTCTTAGGGGCCTATTGGGGTTCCGACCTTAAAGGTCCTTAGTTTTGGCAACTCCGTGGTTTTGGTGCGAAGCTTGTAAGCGGATTTGCAGTCTAAAATAGTCTTAGGGGTTTCGGGGTTGGGTCAAAGCCCTTCTTTGTGTAAATGACCCATGGTTTAAACCCAAGGTTTTGGGTTTTGGGTGCCCATGGTTTAATTCCATGGTATTGTAATAGTGCATCTGTATAAATAGGCACTTATGTAAAGGAGTCAGGTTAGGCTTTTGATGATGACAATGTGATGCAAAGCTAAGGTCTATTTTTGTAAGAAATGTTAAGTCCTAGCTATGTGCATGGACGACCTCTACAGCTATGTGTGCAGAGGGTTTTTGTAAGAAAGGTTATGTCCCAGTTGTGTGCGTGGACGACCTCTGCAGTTGTGTGCGTAGAGATCTGCAGCTAAGTGCACAGCTTTGGGGGATTGAAGAGATCTACAGCTGAGTGCGCAGATCAGAACTGTGTGTTTGTAAAGAGTTGAATATAAATGAATTTCTGTGGACGTAGCCCCTACACTGGGGGTGAACCACGTATATCTTGTGTTGTGGTGGTTCTGTTGTTTTGTTTTTGTTTTGTTTAGGCATCTGTTAAGTAGATAAAGAATAAAGTAAGATAAGATGTTAAATAATAACTTCACTATGAATTCTTAGTTAAGGGTTAAGTAAGTAACTATATGTTTATATAAAATGCGAAGCTAGTTAAGTAATTGTCGAAGATCTATATTGCATGATTATTATTTGTTAAGACTAAAGGTATAGTAATATCCCTCTTGCGCCTACAGAAACCTGATTCTACGGCACCCCATAGCTGTTTCAGGTGATACTGCAACCTATTCACAGGTTGTTTCCGAAAGGGCCAACACTGTGGGTCTATTTTTTGGTTGGTGATAAAAGTATAAGAACCGGGGTCTGCCCTAAGCACCAACAAGTGGTGATGTTAAATGATATATAAATATGCAAAATCCACATCTCTTTACTTTTGGGAACACAAAATTGCAGTTCATGAGTGCCACTACTAAAATTGTGTAGAAATTCAGGCCAGCAATAGATTAATTTTACCCACAACAATTATCAATTGATCATGCAAAATTGCTAACAATGGAGACTGAATATGGAGTTGTAACACAAAATTATTTTAATTGAGTGTACAATAGCCAACCCTGTAATAACATAGGTTACTGAATATATAGAATACATTAAGAGATCAAATGCATAAGGAGGCATCCAAAACTAGCATAAAGCAGGCTTACCCAAAATAGGAAAATCCCCCATAGGTGTAAAAAGTTGATCCCAAATCTGTCATGAGGCTCACGAATTGGCAAGGGCACATGGGCAAGCTAATGAGTGGTGGAATGGAAGCTCATACATGCTTTTGCATGGAGGAAAGAGTGGAGGATGAAAGGGCAAGAAAACAAGTTCACCTCACCTAGTCTTGCTTTCCTATGTGCCTTAAAACATTGAAAAAGCAGTCAATAAAGCAGAAAAAGCAGAAGGGCACCAAGGAGGCAAGGAATAAAGAAGATTTGATTCCTAAGGCTTTCCCAAGCACTACATGAGTCAAATATTGCAATTTTGACCTCTATGGATAGGCAATTAGCAACTTGCACATGGTGGGACTCATGAACTAGGCAAATAAGACAAAAATAAATGAATTAATGTCTAAGTGGGTAATACTATGGGTTTGATTATTCTAAAACCCCCCCTTAATCTTGACTTTATGAGTAATAAATCAAAATATAGGGCCTAGCAACAAGGATTAGTCACCCTTTTACATACTGCAAGTCCATATGAAACAAGGAAAGAGGCAAAACCAACTTGGGAAAATCCTCCCTTAAACATGGACTGTAAAACAAAATTGTAGAATCTTATCTCCACTCATGCCTTTACAGCATGATCAGCAATCCCCAGTAGTGATTTGAGATTGCTAAAGGTCTTCTCACAAAATGCTTTGGTGAAGATATCAGCTACTTGTTTTGAGGATGAACAGAAGAGTAGGTGAATGGTGCCATCATGCACAAGCTCTCTAATGTAGTGCATGTGAATCTCAATGTGTCTGGTTCTCTGCTTCTGAACTGGATCTTTGCAGATTCGAATGGTACTCTAGTTATCACAGTAGATGGTAGTTGAGTACTCAGGTTCGAAACCACACTCTCCAAGTAAACCCTGCAACCATAAACACTGAGTTGCTGCATTAACAACTCCTCTATACTCAGCTTCTGTAGATGAGAGTGCAATGGCACTCTGTTTCTTTCTTGACCAGCTAATTGGCCCTTCTACAAGCATGAACACATACCCTGAAGTGGAATTTCTGTCTGTGCTATCACCTGCCCAATCACTGTCAGTAAATCCAATCAAATCAAGATCATATTTTGCCTTATAGAAGATCCCATGTGTCCTTGTTCCCTGAACAAAGTTAAGGATCCTTTTGGCTGCTTTCCAATAGATCTCATGAGGTTGATCCATGAATATAGAAGCCACACTTACTGCATAACAAAGATCAGGTCGAGTATGTGTCAAATACAATAAACATCCAATCAATTGTCTATACAGTGTATTGTTTACCATCGGTGGAGAATCATCTTCCTCCAGCTTCACTTCTGAAAGGAAAGGAGTTTTGCTTGCTTTGAAATCTTGCATTCTGAATTTGATCAGCAAATCCAAGGCATACTTGGAATGGTGCACCTTTATTCCAGATTTGGTTTGAGCAATCTCAAGCCCCAGAAATTGACTTAAGAGCCCCAAATCTATCATGGAGAAGGCTTGGTTCATAGCTCCTTTTAAGGAAGCAATCTCAGCCTGTGAGCTTCCTGTAATGAGGAGGTCATCAACATATAACACAATGATCATTAATGAACCATTAATAGACTTCAAATAGACATTTGGATCTGATTTTCACCAAACAAAATTCAGAGATAGCAAGAAGCTATCTATCTTGGCATACCAAGCCCTGGGGGCTTGCTTTAGCCCATACAATGACTTTCTCAACCTGCACACAAGAGAAGGCTTAGTAGAAAAACCTTGAGGCTGTTGCATATATATCTCCTTAGTGAGATCTCCATTTAGAAAGGCACATTTTACATCCATGTGATGTACCTCCCATTGCCTTGAGGCTGCAATGGCTAGAGCTAGCCTGATGGAGTCCATTTTTGCCACTGGGGAAAAGGTCTCATTGTAATCGATGCCATGAACCTGTGAGTAGCCTTTATCTACCAATATATCCTTGTACTTTAGTGGTGAACCATCAGCAGCAAATTTGGTCTTATATACCCACTTACACTGTACTAGTTTTCCCCCTAGAGGAAGATCCACTAGCTCCCATGTGTTGCTCTTCTGGAGTGAGCTGAACTCCTCCTTCATGGAAGATTTCCATCTTGGATCTCCTACTGCTTCTTAATATGTTTGAGGATTATAATCCACCATCAAATAGCATTTTTCAGCAAACATAGGATCCTTCATGCATAGACCACTCTCAAATTGAGATCTAGTCCTCCTTGGGTCATTGGGATCCCCAGCTAGCTCACCTACTGCATGTAGTGTCTTGGCTGCCCATTTAGGCCTTGTGGGGATATTTGGGTCTGCAATAAACTCATATCCATCAGACAAATCAGAATCATCATGTTCAACAAACTCTTTACTTACTTCTTGAGGTTCAGGCGGTGAAGAGGCTTCACCAATTTCCACTTCTGCAAGGGGTTCTTCTTCAAACTGAACACACCTTTCAATGAAGGCCTTGTTTGTGCTCAAGTTTATCAACTTGTACCCTTTTTAATCTTCAGAGTATCCAACAAAAAGACACTCTTGGCTTTGGGGCTGCAAAGCCTTCCTCTTCTCTGTCGGGATTCTAGCCCATGCCTTTGAGCCAAAAATCCTGAAATGGGTCACATTTGGCTTGTGCCCACTCCATGCTTCGAAGGGAGTCATTCCATCAAGATATTTGTGAGGCAACCTATTTTGAATATAGGCTGCACAATTTATAGCTTCGGCCCAGTACTTTGGTGGAAAAGTTTTGGCCTCCATCATGCATGTTGCCATCTCCTTCGGTGATCTGTTCTTCCTCTCAGCAACACCATTTTGATGTAGTGTGTAAGGGATGGAATGCTGCATCTGAATACCTGCATCTGCACAATAGTTAATAAAATTAGACTTGACATACTCACCACCATTTTCATATCTGAGGACCTTGAGTTTCCTTCCACACTGGTTTTCAACCAAAGCCTTAAAGACTTTGAATAGGCCAAAAACTTCAGACTTGTGTTTCATGAAGTGAACCCAACAATACCTGGAAAAATCATCAATAAAGGTCAATGCATATTTGGCCTGACTCATGGACATATGAGGGAATGGGCCAGCAACATCACTGTGAATCAACTCGAGGGGTGCAGAGGTTCTCTCATGACTAGCTTTCTCAAACTTATGCTCTGGGTGTTTTCCTAGGATACAGCCTTGGTAGACTCCTTTGGAAAATTTTATCTTGGGCAGCCCTATGACCATTTCTTTCTCACTAAGATCAGACAAATACTTGTAATTTAGATGGCCAAATCTTTCATGCCATAGCTTTCTAGCTTCATTAGCATGGATAAGAAGAGCAAAGGGGTTTGAATAAGGTAGGAAGTGTGAAAACATGTATACCTTTTGAGCATGGTTCGCTACTCCTTTTGCAATGACTCTACCACTTGAGATTTATGTGATCTCAACTTCATTGGGGGAGAATATGAATTTCTTAGGAGACCCAGTGTGGGTCATCTGGTACACTGACAGAAGGTTGGAGGCGAGACCAGGGACATACAACACATTGTTGAAGTTACCATGATCAAGATCTATCCTTCCTTTGCCTTTACTTTCAGTGAGAGAGTCATCTCCCAGTACAATAGATGGTCCTTTCGACATATCCAGTGAGGAGAAGGCCTCCTTAGTCGAAACCATGTTTCTTGAAGCTCCAGAATCTATGATAAAACTAGGTGAGCTTGATGTGCCAACAACTAGAGCATGAACTCTCTCTCTGTCATCAGAACTTGATCCTCCTTCTCTCTTCTTTGATCTTTCTGGAAGGGAGATTCCATTCTTGTCCAGGAGATTGGTCAGCATATCAATCTAATTTTTCATACAAGAGCTTTCAGTGTGATTTCCCTTCGAACAGTATGAGCACTTATTCATTTCACCTTTGTTTTTCTTCTCCTTGTTATTTTTCTTGGGACCTTGTTGATCCTCTGGAGACTGCTTCTTGTCTCTTCTTTGCTCAGGTGTCTTTTTAGCTTTCTTTTTGCTTTTTGAATCCACCCTCGAATCTCCAGCAATCAAAGCTTGATCTTTGGATGGTTTGATGGTGCCCATCATCACGAGCTTGTCTTGTTCTTTTGTGAGAGATTCCATGAAATCTGCAAGGCTAGGCATCTTCCAGGTTCGAGCTGTGAGTTTTGTGGCATAGAAGGTCAAAACAAAGACTGAGTAGTCAGGTCCTAGCTTCGAGAGGATGGCCAATACGAGCTGATCATATTTATTTTCAATACCACACTGCTTCAACTACAAAACTAGTGCTTTGGACTGGGAGAAATATAGCTGCAAGGATTCAAAGCTACTGGGACTCAGAGAAATCAGCTCATTTTTGATATGATGTCCCCTCATCTCATCTGTCTTTCGAAAAGATCAGAAAGCTTCTCCCATACTTGATCCAGTGAAGTTAACCCATCGAGATGGAAAAGGAGGTCTCGGGAAATACTGAGACATAGGAGGCCATAGGCCTCATCTCTCCGATTGTGCCATTTGATCTTCTCTGCAGCTGCATTGGGCTCTGCTTCTATTTCCATAGTCACCCTGTAGAGGCCTTTCGCTCTCAACAAGATCTCCATCTCTGCTTTCCATTCAAAATAGTTGAAGGGAGTCAAGATAGTTTTCTGTCAATCCATAACTTTAGAAAATCTGTCCCGACTGTCAGTAGAAGGCTCCCAGTCTTGATGTCGAACCTGCAAAACAATTTTTGAAGGAGAGTAACAACCTATAATGGCTCTGATACCATGTAGAAATTCAAGCCAACAATAGATTAATTTTACCCACAACAATTATCAATCGATCATGCAAAATTGCTAACAATGGAGACTAAATATGGAGCTGTAACACAAAATTATATTAACTGAGTGTACAATAGCCAACCCTTTAATAACATAGGTTGCTGAATATATAGAATACATCAAGAGATCGAATGCATAAGAAGGCATCCAAAACTAGCATAAAGCAGGCTTACCCAAAATAGGCAAATCTCCCATAGGTGTAAAAAACCCGATCCCAAATCTGTCATGAGGCTCACGAATTGGCAAGGGCGCATGTTATAGTGGATTTCACCACACTAGGTGAATCACACATTGTATGGCCTTCCCCTATCCCGCTGCAGACTCATTATTCCCTATGGACCATTTGTTGTCTTTTGATGTATCATTGACCATCCCTAAAAACATTAGAAAAGTGATATATGCGGCCTTTTACCCGATAACCGCGTACATATGCCGATATTCCCTCAATAGTCACATACATCGGGATGTGTGCATAATCCAAAATTGTTGGAGCGTTCCTTGACTTGGATCTGACTCATATGACTCCTGGCCTTCCACATGCCTTGAGATCACACGGATTCGACCTTTCAGTATCACTTTGAAAAGCTATATAAGGAACCATTGAGACATTGAAAGCATAAGAGAGAATTGAGAGTA
>LPNX010986187.1:133723-151336 GCA_001517045.1 Pseudotsuga menziesii
GGGACTTCCTAGTAATTGTCCTTTGGGGGTTGATCTTTTGGCATTCAATGTATTTTAATTGTTCTATCTCTCTTGTTTCTGTGTCAGGTATGGGGGCATGTATGCCTGGTAGAGCCTGATTGGTGGGAATTTAGTCTCAGCCTGTCTGTTTGCCTGGAATTTTTTACATCTTTTTCTTCCTGTACATGGGTTTGTCACTTACAGTCGCGTATACACGTGGGTTCCTCTGGGATTTCCGCGTATACACATGGGTCTACTGCACACAGTCGCGTATACCCTGGTTTTTTACCTTTTTGTGGAAGATAGTGGATTGCTGGGTGAATGCTGTTAGTTGCTGAGTCTCCTTTGGCACTGCCTGAGTCTGTTAATACCTCTGTTTTTTACCAGAAATGTTTTTTTTTAGCCTAAATTTTTTCTTTTAGGAAAGTTCTTGTCATGGCATCTTTGATTTTTTTTTTGAGATTAGTGCATTTGAGTCCTTTTTCCTTAGTTCTTTGCTGGAATGCTGTTTATGTGTGCTTGTAGAGTCTGGGGTGGTTAGAGTCATTCTTTTGCTTTTTGTATCTCTTTATTTTCAAAAAATCCAAAAAATATTTGCTTATCATCATGCATTGCATTATGCATTTTGCATTGTACTTGCATTAGATCTAGATTTGCTTTGGAGTAATAGTTAGGAATTCATATAGGGAAATTTGCATTCAGCATTTGAAGAAGAAATTGTGCATTCACGTAGTACGCATACCCTATTTTCATGGACACAATACATTTGCATTGATTGTTAGGTGTGCATTTTACTTCTTGTTGCGTCATAACATCATTAGTTGCACGACCATATCCTACTTTTGAGTAATAGAGCCAAACTAAAATCAATGCTAAATAAAATGAATTACACTCTTTTCTTTTCTAGGGTGCACCAACAAGCTTAGGTTTTAGGATCTTGGAATAGTTCATTGAAAGATAATTCTCCAAGATCACTAAACTACAACAACTAGGTGTTTGTCCAGGGAGTGTGTGAAATACTTTATATAACCAGCGTTCTCAGGAAGCTCCTCTCAAAAGGGAGTCAAGCACTAGGTAGTGTAAGCAGTTGTTGATCGGGATAACCCCTGGTTGGTAACTGTGTAGCACCAGCGATATAGCCAGGATTGTATTCGTATTTGGGGCTCTTTCAGGAGTTTTGGGCTTTGCTACCGTGCCCATACGGTCAATCCCGCTTGCGACTGTCCGCCTGATCGTTGATTATATCGAGGTGACCTTAGTGACCTTACCTAGGATATCAAGGGGGTACGTGTAGAGGTTATTCTGCATGTGTCCCAGCCAGGTTGGGGTCGGACAGCATAGTCGCTATACGCGTTGAAGCTGAGGGCCACAATAATTGGTTTCGAACCTCCGCTTGTGGTGACAAGGGCCTCTCAAGCCTCTCCTGGGTGAGACATACTGGCCACATTCAGGAGCTCACTTATCCAGCCCTTGTTTACTTGCTTTTGGCTTTAGATTTGATAGTGATTGCTCTGTGCATGCTAGTTGGCCTAGGGTTGATGTAAATAGAGATTCTTTGCCTTTTTGTTGAGTCATTGTGGAGTCGGGTGCAGTTCCACGCCATTCTCATCGGTTAGCAGGACTTCTACCTTCCACTTCTCCTCCTCCTTTGGGAGAGGGGCTTAGTCGGTCCAGGCGGACTGTGTCACACATTGATTCACACACCATGGAGGATCATTCAGAGATTATTCCTGACCCACCTCCTCCTATTCGTATTGATGATGGGGAACTTACTCCTACAAATGATCCCTCACCTGACCTAGCTAAGATCGGTCCCGTTATTTCCCAGATAGGATCTTTACATGATAGACCTACTCATACTAGGCCAGATTCCCCATTGACCCGATACTAGTATGGAATGCCGGAAGATGTCGAGACTCACTTTGACCCTCCTAGCACCAGCTATGGTGGTTATGTTACCACTGGTTTTCCTATGCACGATTTGACATTTCATGTTGAATCCGACTTTGATCCTAACACTATACCTGGGGGAATTCCCATGCCTTACCTTGTGGAAAGGTTTAGGAATACTAGTCACATTGCACCTTCCATCCCAGTGGTGGAAGCTACATCTTATGTACCTTATAGGTCTAGATTCAGTGATCCCATAGCGATACCGGGTTCTAGATGAGTGACAATAGGCACTAGTACATTTCTTCTTATAGAGATTCCTTCGTCCTCGCTTTCGAGTTCTTCAAATGCGAATCCTCCACCTTACTCTCATGGTCCTTCAAGTCATCACATAGCTATGAGTTAGATCCATACTGCAATTACTAGACCTATTGTGTCTCAAGCCTACATACCACCCGTAGTTTCGGGAGGTTATGTTCATGTTTCTAGAGGTCAAGTTGCTACTTCCTCTACATATATCCCTACTTCCGGTATGTATATACCTACTTCCGGAATGTATGTACCTACCTATGGAGTGTCTCATGGGGCATTGCAGCCGATGACCTATGGACCCTACTATGGGGCGCAATATGGACAGGTC
The DNA here is from genome assembly GCA_001517045.1 of Pseudotsuga menziesii. Taxonomy (NCBI): domain Eukaryota; kingdom Viridiplantae; phylum Streptophyta; class Pinopsida; order Pinales; family Pinaceae; genus Pseudotsuga; species Pseudotsuga menziesii. The sequence continues at coordinate 136,254 of LPNX010986187.1, forward strand.
TATCAACCTTATGGAGGCGGGTATTCACAACCTGCTTACTCTCCCAACTATGGCTTTGTAGCTCCTACTAGTCAAGGTCCACCTCATTATGCAACTTCCACACCACCCTATACGGGTCATACAGGAGGAGGTCACTATGGCCAAGGTCATTGTGGTAATCAATCCTATATGAACCAGGGAGCGGTCCCTAGACCTCATCATGCTAAGCTCCCTTTCCTCGCGACACTCAATTTACCTGACTTATCGAGACTTACGAACGATCCTGTGGCTCATGACTCGGCTTGGCCAGCTATCCCTACCAAGCTTCCTTCGGACATACCTAAGTTCGAAGGCAAACCAGGAGAGGATCCAAGTGAACATGTTATGACATTCCACCTATGGTTCTCTTCCAATTCATTGCATCAGGACTCAGTCCGCTTGAGACTATTTCAATGCACCCTTACAGGGCTTGCAGCGAAATGGTATATAGAGTTACCTAGGGGTGCCTTTACTTTGTTCGACGACCTTGCGATGACTTTCCTTAATCACTTCCAACTACCAGTACGATATGATGTTGGTACTTAACTCTTGTCGACATTTTGGCAAGACAAAGCCACCCATATTTCTGATCATATTCAGGAGTGGCGTAGACAGAAGAGATTAATCAAAGATTTTATACCACCAAAATTCCTCCTTGAGTGGTTCCTCAAATCTTTATTTCCATATATCGCGAAGGATGTCTCCACATCCGGAGTGTAGAATGAGGAACAAGCCATCTTTAGGGTGCAGGAACTAGACTTGATCTATGCTTAGTCTGGTTTGTTATATGAGATTATACCTAATGCCCCTCATTCTAGTTTCGATCCCAAGGTCAAACCTGGACCACATGCTGATGGCATTGTGGGTAGTGCAAGTAAGAAACCTGCAGGTTCGGTTGTGAAACAAGTTTCTCAGTTGTCAATCAACCAATCTGCCTTGGGACAAGCTACGACTTGATCTCAACCCGCCCAAATGGCGAATGTACTTGCTATGCAATCGTCCGACCAGAAAGGTAACCAGCAACCTAGACGGAATAGAAAAAAGGGTAAAAACAATAATAAGAAGGGTGGGAATAAAAATGAGAATGCCAACAATAATGACAAGAACAATAAAAATGCTGGGGGGGACAAGAAGAATAAGCATAAGGTTAAGTTTCCTTGCAAGCTTTGTAAGGACGATCACCTCACTTACTTGTGCCCTAGGATGGATGAAGCTTCGAAGTTCATAGCACAGGGCCCTGCTGTGTTAACAAACCCTTTACCGCATAACCAAAATATGAACTCGAAGTCCCATGATCAATCTAGTGATGAAGATCCACCTGAAACTAGTGGTCGTGGGTGCATTAATATGGTCCGTGCCGCGAAAGTTGTGACACATGCGAAATATTATTCTTCATCACAGCCCAACCCAGGCAAAGAACCTGATCCACCAGGAACCCCTTTGCATATTGAGAAACCTGTGGATAAACATGAAGCTGCACCTCGCATTCCTAAGGGGGTACTTAAGCGTTCAGGGCATAATCCAAATGCCCAAGCCGCCCAGAACTATTCAGTTGTTGAGGACTTGGGTCATACTCCTTGTGCAATGTCTGCATTGGAGGTGCTTCAGAGTTGTCCGTCATAAAGGAAGGATTTGCTTTCCGCTCTTGGTGTGAATGGTGATGATTCTTCCTTAGTGATTAAGTTTGAAACCACAGGACATCAGCCTCGCTTGCCCTACTATGTGTCCCTTTTGGTGCATGTAGAATGTCTTAATATGATCGTCAAGCGTACTGTGATTGACGAGGGCACTGCTACTTCTGTGATGTCTTTGTCTTGTTGGAAGGGTCTTGGTTCTCCTGAGTTGTCAAAGTCTACAGCCATGTTAACTACTTTTGCTGGGAGATCATTTAGGCCGCACGGTATCCTTCCTTCTCTTAAAGTCCGTTTGGGGGGGAAGACCGTTGCGATAGAGGTCGAGGTGGTTGATGCGCCCCTGGACTACAATATCTTACTGGGAAGGAATTGGATGTATAGTATGCAAGCCATTGCGTCTTCCATATTTCGTGTTGTATGCTTTCCTCATAATGGGAAGATTGTGACGATTGATCAGATGTCATTCAAGAATCTGCCTGTTAGTTCATCTTCGGAAGTTTCAGTTCCAAAAGTTGAACATTCCCAGCCGGCAACTGGGAGTGTTGATGTAGGTATGTATCCTTCCCTTATCGGAACCTTTAGTTGCCCTGCACCCGTCCTCATGATAGGAGCTCGTTTCAATGGTGCTTCCACATCTACGAGATCGGTGCCTTTTCGCACAAATCATATGGAAGATCCTTGGATTCTTCCATCGCTGAGTCCTTTGAGTGAGGCCATTGAGACGAGTGTGCCATTTCCTGCAGCCATGATTGCTTACCTAGCTAATCTTCAATCTGCTGCAGAGCCTTGTTCTTCTTCTTCACGAACAGAGGAGGAAGACCCCTATGTGCTGCCCGCATGGGCAGTACAGTCTTCTCATGCCCACGATTTCCTTGATATGATTTTCCCTTCAGATGAAGCGATCATCGAGGCTATGTCGGGAGTTGAGCCACCATGGGAGGAACTCCATCATAGATCATATTTCCTTCCAGAGCTTGACCTATTGGAGCATGAGGATTACAGGGAGATTCTTAGATAGAAAGCTGGTAGGCCCATGATTCCATTAAGCTCTCCTGGTCAGATGGCTGATGGAAACATGGCAAACATATCATCAACTATGCCTATCAACATTTCTCGCAGCCCTGGTACAGTTGAGAATGTGTACATTGGGGTGGATTGTTCCCAAGATGAGATTCGTGAGTATACCGAGCTGTTCAAGGAATTCCGTGATGTTTTTGCTTGGTCTTACGATGAGATGCCAAGGATTGACCCTCGGATTGTCGAACATGAAATTAGAACTTACCCCAACGCGAAGCCTGTTCGACAGCGTTTACGCGTGGTAAATCCTAGGAAAGCACCCGCCATAAAGGCAAAGATAGAGGAACTATTGAAAGCTGGTTTCATCTATCCCGTTCCCTTGATGAAGTGGGTTTCAAATCCCATTCTGGTGGATAAGAATCAAGGAGCGATCCGTATATGCACTGATTTCCATGATTTAAATCGTGCCTATCCTAAGGATAACTTCCCCACACCGTTTATAGATCATATTTTGGATGAGTGTGCGGGTAGCGAGGTGTTCTCCTTTATGGACGGTTTTTCCGGATATAATCAGATTCAAATTAAACCTGAGGACCAACATAAGACTGCATTTATTTGTCCTTGGGGAACATTTGCGTATCAGGAAATGCCTTTCGGCCTTAAAAATGCCAGAGCTACTTTTCAGCGGGCAATGACCTTGATTTTCCATGATCTCAAGTCCATTATCAAAGTATTTTTGGATGACCTCGCTGCTCATTCTCGTATGAGGATGTGTCATTCTTATCACTTGAGATTGGTGTTCGAAAGATGCGACATTATGCTGTTAGATTGAACCCTCATAAGTGCATCTTTTGTGTGAAATCAGGTCGTTTTTTAGGATTTATCGTTTCGAAAGAGGGTATAAGAGTCGACCCCTTGAAAGTGGAGGCAATACTTCAGTTGTCTCCCCCACAAAATATTCGTCATCTTCAGTGTTTGTAAGGCATGGCAAACTTCCTACGAATATTTGTTGTCAATTTTGCCAATTTGACTAGAGGTTTCATGCATCTCCTGAAGAAGGATACTCCCTTTGAATGGGATGAGTGAGCCCAGGAGTCCTTCGATGCACTTAAGAGAGCCCTAGCATCGGCCTCAATGATTAGTCCTCCGGATTATAGCCGTGATTTCCTATTATATGTGGCCGCATATTTAGAGACGATTGGGATGGTTTTGGTTCAAGAGGATGAGGAGCTCCAGGAGCATGTCATATACTATTTGAGCCAAAACCTTATTGACGCAGAGATTCGGTATTCTCATGTAGAGAATCTAGCCTTGGCCACTGTACATGTGGTGTAGCGTTTGAGACATTATATTCTCCTTTGCCAAACTTTGGTAGTTGCCCATGTCAATCCATTTCAGTTCATCCTCACACGTAGGATGATTGGGGGAAAATATAATAAATGGATTGTCATTCTGCAAGAGTTTGATCTCGAGTTTGTTTCGGCAAAATTGAAGAAATATTTAATCTTTGCAGAGCTCATATCAGATTTTTCGAGTGAGGTTGAGAAGTCGGTATGTGAAGATACGTTCGTTGATGAACACATTTTCTTGATCTCAATGGTTGACCCATGGTACGGTGATATCATAGTATATTTGAAAATGCAGAGGACCCCTACTCACCTCTCACGAGATGAGCGACATCGACTACATCACGTTTCTAAGAACTACCTCATAGTGGACAATACTTTGTACTGTCGTGGAGTATATTTCCTTTTACGACGTTGTTTAACTCACGATGAGGCTGAGGTAGTGCTTAATGATTGCCATAGAGGGGCATGTGGTGGTCATTTATCTGGGCTTTCTATAGCTCAAAAGATTTTGAGAGTAGGATATTTCTGGCCGTCGATCTTCAAGGACTGTATTGAAGCGGTCAAGAGGTGCCACCCTTGCCAGGTGTTTTCACGTAACATGTGCTCGAAGCATGCCTTGTTACACCCTATTATCACCACCGGTCCCTTCACCAAGTGGGGGCTAGATTTTATGGATTGCAACCCAGCTTTGGCTGGGGGGCACCATCATATCATAGTGGCTATCGATTACTTCACGAAATGGGCTGAGGCAATGCCTACAGTAAAATCTGACGGTGAGATAGCCGCTCACTTCGTATTCAACCAAATCATCTCTAGGTTCGGGATTTTGAGAGAGCTTGTCACTGACCATGGCTCACACTTTCAGAATCGTATGATGGAAGAGTTGGCCTCCAAGTTAGGATATAAGAAAGAGCACTCCTCTTCTTACTATCCTCAAGCGAACGGATAGGTTGAAGCTGTGAATAAATCACTTAAGTATATTCTCCAATGAACCATCACCCAAAGCAAGACGGATTGGCATATTATGTTGTACCCTGCTTTGTGGGCGTACCGAACCACGGTAAAGACTGCCACTGGTTTTTCTCCATATCAGATTGTTCATGGAGTGGAGTCAATATTGCCGGTTGAATGAGAGATTCCTTCATTGAAGTTATCCATAGAACTCTTACCAGACACTTCGCCTTTGGAGGAGCATTTGGTTCACCTTGAGAAACTCGATCAGCAGCGTAGAGATGACTTGGTGACTCTAGAGGTTAATAAGCGTTGTGTGAAGGCCTAATACGATAAGTCTGTTCGTCCGAGAGTGTTTAGTAAGGAAGACTTGGTCCTTTTGTGGGATCAATCGAAAGAACCCTTGGGGGCAGGGAAGTTCAATCCTATGTGGCATGGTCCTTACGTGGTCAAGCATGTATTAGAGAAGGGTGCCTACGAGTTAGTGGATTACGAAGGGACGGCCTTGGTGAAGCCTAGAAATGGGCTCTATCTCAAAAAATACTATGCATGATCTTTAGCCAAGGTTGTTTGTTGTATATTATTATACATCTTTTTTGCATAGTTAGGTCTTGTTTATCGTGATCGGGTTTGTGATTAGTTTCCATTTCTTGTGACAGATGTCAATGGAATCTTCCACCTACATAGGATTCCCGGATGGTGCAAGCCGTCACACTCAACACTCAGCCTCAGCTGCTTGGGTGATTTTTACTCCTATGGGTCATGTACTGTCTTCAGGAGGTGTATGTCTACGACCATCTTCCAACAATGTTGCTGAATATAGTGCCATTATCAAGCTTCTACAGGATGCCATTTCGCATGGTGTTCTCTCTCTTGAGGTACGTCTTGATTCAAAGTTAGTAGTGTCACAGCTAAATGGTTTGTACCATGTTAGAGATCCAACGTTATTGAGGAGATTCTTACATGTGAGATTGCTAGAACGGCAATTTGAGAACATAACATATATACACATTCCAAGAAATTATAATCAAATTGCTGACTCATATGCTAACTATGTGTTAGATTGGCATTTGTTTCATTCATCATAAATTAATTATAAACACAATTTTTACACATGTAAATAAATAAACCGATCACCATAAAACTTTTTTATATACATAAAAAATGTGGTAATACATAGTTTCATAATACAAAATTGGGGCTTTGAAAGCCACCATCATATACACAGTAGTAACAAATAGATACACTCCCAGGTGTCTACTCCTGTGGAGGTGGATGAGGGTTGTGATCATGATATGTCACCATGGCTCTAGCTAGCCACCGGAATAAACGCACCCATGCGCGTGGTACACCAACCACCTGTCTCTGCATAGCCTCAGGCAAGTCCTCGACTTGCGCCATGGGAACCCTGTGAGTCAGTCGCACGAAGTTGGTATGGATTCTTTGGAGCGTTCGCTCCGCATCCACACCGGTGATATCGTCTCCTCTTCCCCTCCGTCTATGAAGTGGGAAGCCCTCTGGTTGCCGTGGTCCCACATATGCATATGAATGGTAGATGTCATTATGTATTGTCACCCAAAAACATGTCTTTTTGATTCCATATAATCAAGAAAACACAAAAAAATTAAATACTTCAAAAATTTTAAAAAGAGTAGGGGTCGAGATTTGTTACCTATGTCTCCATATGCTGATCTTGGTGGTAATGGCATGTCCGGGTCTCCCCAGAAGTCTATCCCTGCATAAGGGTAGTCCTCTATGGTGATAATCTGTCATCGCCACCATGGAAAAAAGTCTATTGGATAAGGGTTGGCCACCCTACCACCCCCCAGTCTGCGCATCGCATTTGCCCAACGTTGTTGGGCCGGATCTCGAACCCCGTGGAGAGGAACATCCACTCTAGGGCTCAATCCTGGAACCCGCTCGAAGAAGAAAGTGCTCAAGATACTACTGAACCCGAAGTTTTGTATCCTACCTGCCTTGCACTCACTGAGCTGATGTTTCATGTTGCTCAATAGTGATGTGCTCTAGTCATAGATGGTCGGTGTCATGCACTCCACCGCATAGAACATCAATGGCTGAGACGCCTGATGGAGTGATGCTAAGGCCGCTATCCTACCCAGCATCAGTAAGATGGCCTTTAGGCCCAGTACATAGCGTTGGTGGGGACTTGGCTCCCCACCTTCTCTGTCTCTGGATAGCAGTACACTGTAATGTACTCGTCAATAGTCAACCCATGACCTGGCCCTCCTTGGGCATGAAGGTTCACCGTATCACCTCACTGTGATAGACCTGTGATAAAATAGATATCCTCCACCTCAATGGTGAGGGACATGTCGTCCAGCCGGAAGGACTCTGAGTCCGGATCCCAATAGTCTATAAGCATCTGTAGTAGTCCTGGTTTGGCCCTCAAGCCTCCTAGGAACCAAAACTTGTAGAGTCCGCATCTTCTTAGAGCCTCTTGAGCCATTCTGTCAGCCCTTACTGCTTCCTCTACATCACCATGCTCGCGTTCTTGCCACTCTAGCACCATCCTGCATGAGAATTTGACCAAAATGTCCATTAGATTCATGAAAATCTTAGTGCGCGGCGTCATACACGGCTGTTTTCAAAACAGCCACGTATGTACACGGTTTCAGGCCCCTTTTCCGCGTATAGCCAGCCCTATACGCGGAAAAAACCTCGATACCCGCGTGGGCCGTGGCGTTCATGTAAGTTTGGCCTTTAAAAATTCATTTGACCATGAAAAATTATAAAAATTGTATTGAAATGCAAGCAGAGAACATGAGTAAGTACCTGGAAGAATCGGTTGTGAATTTCGCCGGCTGGATCTCCTGGAATTTGCAGTTGAATATCAGAGCTCAAATGGGTAAAAGTTTCAAATGATTTCTATTTTTTACTATTTATAGAAAAATTTTCAAATATTTGAAAATTTTTACCCCCTTTCCTATAGTTTTGACCGTTTCTAACCGTTTTGGACCATTTTTGACCTAATTTGTGATGTAGAAGACCATTTTCAGCGATGTTCCAGCCTTTGGATTGACCCATTCGTACTAATCTCAGGTATAACGTCTATACTGGCATATAGGTTCGGTTCACCACCGTTTGCATTTTGCATGACCTTCTGACCATGTCACTATATCCTTAGGTACGAACCCACTCTACTATGTCACGGAACCTTCTTGCTGCTATAGAAGTGGCATCATATGAGTGGTAGAGCCTCACCTTACATGGGTACCCTAGTTAGCTCCTTATTGCATTTGGTGCCCATGTCGATGTTTCCCCCTTAGGGTGTGGGAGTTCGTTGTATAGTATTGCCATGACATTTAGCAAGAGCCTCATACTCCTCTTGATCTTATGCTGGCCTGTTTCCCCCCGGACTCCCCTTATATCAAGTTGTGGATGCATTATCATGAGCTTTGCCTGTCTTATTGAGCTTTATGCCGGCTCCCCTGACATTGCATTTCAGCCATATAGCCTGAGCTTGTCTCATGTCTAGCCATGTAGAGCCTTTATTTATATCCTTCGCAGCTTGATTCCCTTTTTACCGGGAGGGGATTTTCCTCCAAGTGTCGATATCCTACACATGTATCCTTGCATTGAGCATAGGTATGTTCCACTGCTTAGAACTAGTTTGTTTTCCTTTATGACACTCATCTCCTCCTAATTTGTAACTATAAAGCTAGTTTATTCTTTTTTCAAGCTTTTCAAATAACTGAAAAATACAAAAAAAATAAAAAAACCAAAAATCCGGACAAGAAAAGATATTATCTTTGGCAGTTGTCGAGTCGTGTCACCTTCGAACAGAGCACTGTATATCACATCCATTGGTTGGGTTATAGTTTGACTTAGGAGCTGTACTCATTATCTGAGTTTTATCTCCACCGAATGGTTAAGCTTCTAGTCCGTATGGAGCCTCTATTTGATGCCTCCTGTGTCATAGAGATGTCCCATTTTGTATATCGAGTCTATGCTGCCTTCATTCAGTCACCATACGCTGTTATGCTCTTGTTCGAAGGAAGTTGAAACCTGAGTCGGCCATTCCTCAGTTATCTTGACTTTGCATGTCGGCCATTCCTGGTACAGTTACTAGTTTGTGCACCTTATGATCGAGTTCTTCCATATTATATAGCCTTGCTGAGTACCTCATATTGGATGATGGGGGATGCCTTAATGCCCTCCTTCCAGCGAATTTCATCCCATCGACTTCAAATCATTTATTCTGGGATTGGAGTCTAGAGTCATTTTGAGTGCCTTGAGACTTGTAGTCATCAGTGGCAGGTTCTCTCGCCATCGACAGTTTTGGGAATACATCAATGTCCCCTGATCGATGGATTCTCTCAAGTGTTCGACCTCAACACATTTATTCACACTTGTTAGTTTTCACTCTAGTACCTTGATTCCCATTTTCATTATTGGTGGGTGATCTCGCATCTGTTAACGGTATACATCAATGATCGGTAATCAGACGATGGACTACTATGTTCGACCTCGACACCTCTATTCGCATAGTAGTACATGTACTTGTAGCGGTTTGTGTAGAAGACCTTCCAGATTGGTGGCATCCACTATATGCTACCTCCTTGATCGTGCTAGTGTTCATGAGATTTCAGCTCTCGTGATTTGTTCCAGTATATGTCAGACATTTCCAGCCACTATGAAGATCTTGATCTGTTATATATCTTTAGCCTATGTGGAGATCATTGTACTTTGTATATCTTCATCATGGAGATTCTGATCTATGTATATTGTATGTGGCGATGACCACATATGTTCTATCATGTTTCATGCCTATTCATGGCCATTGTACTCTTATGTATCTGGGACTGCTATATGTATGTGCAGTTATATGCAGAGTTGTATTATGGTATTATGCTGATTGGGTGGCTGGTATTCCATTTGGGTATCTGCATCACTTCACTTCTGGGATGAACTTATAATGTATTTCGGCCATCGTATAACCCCTCTGATCTCATACATTAGGGGGCATCTGTTATAGCGGATTTCACCACACTAGGTGAATCACACATGGCCTTCCCCTATCCCGCTGCAGACTCATTATTCCCTATGGACCATTTGTTGTCTTTTGATGTATCATTGACCATCCCTAAAAACATTAGAAAAGTGATATACATGGCCTTTTACGCGATAACCGCGTATATACATGGATATTCCCTCGATAGTCATGTACATCGGGATGTGTGCATAATCCAAAACTGTTGGAGCGTTCCTTGACTTGGATCTGACTCATATGACTCCTGGCCTTCCACATGCCTTGAGATCGCACGGATTCGAACTTTCAGTATCACTTTGAAAAGCTATATAAGGAACCATTGAGATATTGAAAGCATAAGAGAGAATTGAGAGTATCGAAACTATAGTCCATTGTTTCCAGAACTACACTTGAGTCTACATCCCTTTATCCCTTTGGAGCACTATTGTGTTCTTCCCAAGCTTGCCTTTGTTAGTGAGCTTGCTATCGGAGTGATGGAGGATTGAGGTGGTAGAGGCCAAAGTGGGGGATTCATTTTCTCCAGTTCGCAGACGTGCCGTCAGAGGTTGTCACTTGTAATCTCTGATTCATATTAATAGAAATATATTTTCCTGTCCAGTAATGTGTATTTGAATGAATGTTGCATCCATTGGAATATGTCAAATGCTTATACATTATTGATTATATATGCTAGAATAGATCTAACACCATGAAATATAGTATGCTTGTATTGTTTACTTGTTGTTGAGGACATGCTATAACAATTCAAGCTGAAGATTGGAAAGCTCAACGGGGATCTACTTCAACCATCCAGAATAAGGTACGAGGTTCGATCCTTTAGTGTTAGATGTTTTTATTTCTATTGCATATTGGGAAAGATTGATTTATGGAGTCTAGCTGTCTGTTGTGGTACCCCAAGCCATAGGAATTTCTCTCCGTAACAGCGCATGGGAAAGCTAATGAGTGGTGGAATGGCAGCTCATACATGCTTTTGCATGGAGGAAAGAGTGGAGGATGAAAGGGAAAGAAAACAAGTTCACCTCACCTAGTCTTGCTTTCCTATGTGCCTTAAAACACTGAAAAAGCAGTCAATAAAGTAGAAAAAGCAGAAGGGCACCTAGGAGGCCAGGAATAAAGAAGATTTGATTCCTAAGGCTTTCCCAAGCGCTACATGACTCAAAGATGGCAAGTTTGACCTCTATGGATAGGCAATTAGCAACTTGCACATGGTGGGACTCATGAACTAGGCAAATAAGACAAAAATAAATGAATTAATATCTAAGTGGGTAATACTATGGGTTTGATTATTCTAACAAATTGTAACTAAAACAATTAATGAGCATAACCATAATAGAGCACTTGGTGCAAAGGAAGGAGTACCAAATGAGGATGCCACTTGGGAATATGAAATAATATTACAGCATACAACTCTTAAATTGCTTGAGTACAAGCAATCTTGGGTAGGGATGACTATAATGTCCCCATTTTTAATAATTGCATAGCAGGACAATTTCATCAATCCTACTAGTTCCATAGGTTGGATGGATACATTTGGAATTTTAATAAGGGAGATAATAAATGGTTGTTATAGCTGATTTCATCAGTCCAGGTGAATCACACTATGTATGGCCTTCCCCTATCCTGCTGTAGAATCCTTAGACCCCATGGACCATTTTTTGTCCTTTGATGTTTCCTTAATCATCCCTAAAAACATATGAAAAATGATACATGCGACTTTTAAACCTATAAATGCGTATATACGCGGGTTTGACCACTAAAACTGCGTACATCGGGATGTGTACAAAATCCAAATCCTTTTGGAGTTTTCCTTGACATGGATCCGACTCATTTGACTCCTAGCCTTCCCTATGCCTTGAGATCGCTCAGATTCGACCTTTCATTACCCCTTTGAAAGCTATATAAGGAACCCCTTGGTACATTGAAGGAAAAAAAGAAGAAGAGAGAATTGAGAGCAAAGAAACTATAGTCCATTGTTGCCAGAACTTATGCTTGAGTCTGCATCCCTTTGTCCCTTGGAGCACTAGTGTGTTCTTCCCAAGCTTGCCTTTTGCTTGTGAGCTTGCTATCAAGAGATGGAGGATTGAGGTGGTGGAGGCCCAAGTGGGGGATTCAGTTTCTCTGGTTCACAGACGTGCCATCAGAGGTTGTATCTTGTGATCTCTGATTTATATTGATAGAAATATCTTTTCCTATCCAATAATGTGTGTTTGAATGAATATTTTATCCATGGGATTATGTCAAATGCTTGTACATTATTGATTATATATGCTAGAATAGATCTAACACCATGATATATAGAATGCTTGTATTGTTTACTTGTTGTTGAGGAAGTAATCTATCAATTCAAGTTGAAGATTGGAAAGCTCAACAAGGATCTACCACTACTACATTTTGACCAAAAATCTGACGGCTGTCATGTCGGATTTTCGACACTTCCCTGTCGCATGTACGACACTTTGATTTTTTTTTAAGCGTCGGAAACTTGTCGTCGTTTATCCGACACCTGATTAACCGTCGGTTAAGCGACACCTAAGTAACCGTCGGTTAAAAAATAAGCGTCGGTTAAGCGACAACGTTTCTTCGACGGTAGTGAAATTTTTTTAAGAAAATCTCATTCCTGCCGTCGGAAAAGAAACGGCATTTAAGGATAAGTGTCGCAAAAGCGACAGATAGAAGCGTCGGAAAAGCGACGGCGTTTAAGGATAAGCGTCGCAAAAGCGACATCTAGAAGCGTCGGAAAAGCGACGGCATTTATGGATAAGCGTCGCAAAAGAGACATCTGTAAGCGTCGGAAAAGCGACGGCATTTATGGATAAGCGTCGCAAAAGCGACAGCTAGAAGCGTCGGAAAAGTGACGCTTGTGACTATTTAAAAAAAATATATATAAAAGCATGTGCAGTCTCCGATCAGTTCCCTCTGGTGAGCTGTAGAAAGAGTGGTCTTTCCAGTCCTTTCGATGATGATGCAACATGAACTTTCTGATAAGGTTGACCATATTTTTAGATGGGAAATAAGGCATATCATAGTTAGAAGGGTTTCCAACTATACCAAGGATTTTAAATTAGAGCATCCAACAATTCCTTGTTGAAATATTCTAACTGTATCTCTTTTTCCAAGTCTTGAGATATTGTTGTTTAGAAACAATAAGTTTCCTTCTTTTTCAAAATTTGAGGCTTTGTTATTTTCTTCCATAGAACCAACTACCATAATTCATCTAACCCAGAATTGACAGCATGGTTTCATTTCTAATCTAGTCCTGCAATATCTCATCATGAACATATCATAGATGCAACCTCAAGAAGACCTAATTCGAAACCATACAATATAGGTGGTAACAAAGAGTATTGGTAAGCATATGTGGTGCCAACTTTGGTGATCCTGTAGACATTGGGATCCTCTCTTGCACCACAATATGCTAGGATATTGACACTACCAAATTATTACCATCATAATCGACCCTATTTTCTAATGACTTCAGTCCAACTTAAATTTTGGACTATGAAAACCAGAAGTTCCATTGCAAAGGTTTCCATGAAATAGTTCATGCCATGCCACTTCCTCCTATCCAAAAACTCAAAAAACAGGCTCTAAGTAAAGAAAAAGGAAGAAGACATCATAAGGGTCAAGGTAAATGAAACAACAATAATTAACCCATTTTCATTTCCATATGAAGAACTACAGAATGAAGAAAAGAAAGAAGGTTACATCTCAAGACATCGAACTAGTGCAAGAATGGGACAACCACAAAAAGAAGATCCCTTGCAAAGAGATATACCTGATAATTTCATATGAGAAAACCCCTTCAACATCGTAAAACCTAACAAAAAAAAGCAATAAACCCTAGTACCGAAAACACCAAGTTTTGAACATGTCTGGTGCAATGCAGCCAAAACGTGTGCAATCAACTTTTAACTAGCTGATTGAGCAGAGTGACGAAATAAATGCATAAGTTCCGGTATAAATTGAAAAGTAGAGGATAGATCTGCACTGAAGCTGGACAAGTGAGGCACTATGATAAATCATAATCCAAATATTTCCAGGATGAATTCTTTCTCCTCTATCCTTTTGGGTGTTAGAAGATACAACACGTCAGAATAATGATACTTCATTTATTCCTTTTATCTCATGATATGTTATATTCTCATTATACAATTCATAAAAAGGGAAAGTTACACAGTAGGTATTTGATCAAGTCAAAACTAACCAGCACTCAATTGGAAAAATCACAAATCAAGTAGGCTTTAATAGGAAGTGGAATGTTTAAGATCACAAATCAAGTAGGCTTTAGAGATGTCACAATATTTAGAAGCCTCGTTCTTCTTTGAAGACTTTAATACTCAAATACTTATGTGACTTCCTACCCATGTTTGAAAACATCAGCACTCTTTCACCCCAATGATTCCATAGCAACGCACTTCATCATGAACGACAATCAAATAAAAAAATTTTAATCAGGAAATATTTGTACTACCATACCACTACATGACTATGAACAGAAAGTATAGACACAACCAAACAATGTAGTAAATTAGTAATAGCAACAAGAAGCATCTCATAGTATCTCTCTAACTGTGCCACAAAACCAAGACTTACAGTTGGTTGAGATGCAGAGCCTGCAACAGAAACTTTCAAAGAAGTGCCATTCACAGCTGGAGCACCTGCAGCTGCAGCAATTACAGCCTGCCAGAAAAATACTAAGCCATATGAGAAAACATATGCTAGTGCTCAAAAGGCAAAGCATCAATCAATTTAGTTCAACTAGTCTATTACAGCATAAATAAAAAAGAGCATATTTGCAGCATAGAATCTAATCAAACACAAAGTTAGAGAATAGAATCTAACACCAAGTTAGAGAATCATAATATCTACCAAGCGAGCACCAGAATTGCCGCACAAGCAATCACAATCAATAGGCACAAGCACACACTAGTATAGTCATAGGTATATAATTTATTCATAAGATATCCACCTCCCTAGACAGGAAGACTCAGGCAGTATTGTCGTACAGGTTTCTGAAAAGAAGGGTATCCTGAAACCAGAGATTTGTACATGAGGTTTGTACAATTTAGTAATTAATATGCATTTGTTGATGTACATAGTGTC
>LPNX010986204.1:0-10422 GCA_001517045.1 Pseudotsuga menziesii
GAAAGAGGTCATGCCCTCATGTCAAGAACTTTGAAGTCCAAAGCACTCTTGATTGATTATGGAGCTTTGAACAACATGATGAATGAAACTGACTCCTTCTCATCTTTGAAGACCGGAAAATCCATCCCCATCCACATGGGATATGACTCCACCATCATTTCAGAAGGGAAAGGTACGGTTGATCTTGAGAATGGCTATTTTTTAAATTTTTTGTATGTACCGTCTCTGGCATCAAATATCCTTTAGTGTCTATCATATGAAAAATACAGGAGTGCCTAGGAGAGTATCTTTCATCCTGAATGATGTTGAGATAACGGAACTTGCATTGGGGAAACTTGTTGCTAAAGGCCTTGCAAACCATCATGCAAAATCCTGTGAGTTTTCCCACTTTGTGGTGGATGCAAAGCCCACCGCACTGCTAACTCATGGAAATGAAGTAAGAAGGTTGTGGCATGATAGGATTTTCCATCTCAATTTCAAATATTTGCAGCAATTACATAAAAAATCCATGGTTGAAGTCCTTCTAATCATCAAGGAAACCATTGGAATTTGCAAGGGCTATGTGGTTGGAAAACACCCTGAGCACAAGTTCGATTGGGGAAGGAAAACAAAGCTACATGCCTCTTGGGGCTGATACATTACGATATCAGTGGTCCAATACCTATAAAATCCATGAATGGATCAAGTTATCTTCTGACTTTTATTGATGATTTTTCAAGGTACACATGGGTCTTCTTTCTCAAAAAGAAGTCTGAAGTATGTGAAAAATTCACTGAATTGAAGGCCTTGATCGAGAATGCCTCTGGGCTTAAGATAAAGATATTGAGATATGATAATGGTGGGGAGTATGTCAGCAATGATTTTATTCACAAATTCTCCCAAATTGGTATTCACGTCCAACATTCAATTCTCTACACTCCCCAACAGAACGGTGTAGCGGAAAGGAAGAATCGGTCTCTCAAAGGAGATGACCACCTGTATGTTGGAATCAAAGAAGTTGGCTGAAAATTTGTCGGCTGAAGCCATGCATGCTACAGAATAAATTCAAAATATATTTCCAAACNTCTCAAGGAGATGACCACCTGTATGTTGGAATCAAAGAAGTTGGCTGAAAATTTGTCGGCTGAAGCCATGCATGCTACAGAATAAATTCAAAATATATTTCCAAACTCATTCATGAAATGGAATACCCCTTTCAAAGAATACTTTGGACACAATCCAGATGTGTCAAACCTATGGGTGTTTGGGTCCACTGTATGAGCCCAAATTCCACTTGATAAAAGAAGGTCTTTGCAACCGCAAAGAATAGAATGGTTGTTTANACAATCTAGATGTGTCAAACCTATGGGTGTTTGGGTCCACTGTATGAGCCCAAATTCCACTTGATAAAAGAAGGTCTTTGCAACCGCAAAGAATAGAATGGTTGTTTATTTGGTATATTGATGAATCAAAAGGTTTCAAGCTACTATATATCAAAACAAAATATATCATCATCGAAAGGAGTGTCAAGTCCGATGAGCCTCTTCACGAGGTGGAACTAGTGAAGGAGAAAACTGCTGAATTTCCTTCCTATTCTGCTAAATATTTGGATGATGAAATTGGGGGTGATGACCCTGATTTGGATCCTCATATNGCCTCTTCACAAGGTGGAACTAGTGAAGGAGAAAACTGCTGAATTTCCTTCCTATTCTGCTAAATATTTGGATGATGAAATTGGGGGTGATGACCCTGATTTGGATCCTCATATTTATTATATAAGTATATAAAAAAAATCATATTCTGAATCAGAACCTCACATACAAAATCATCTTCCCACATGGGCCCGACAGACACTCTCCCCCACAGGAGATAACATTGGAAATTTGGATGATCCAAGGAGAACCCGGTCTGATTTCCAAAGAGCAGGTATTGAGCTCTCTTGTCCTGATAATTTTATATCCAAAAATTGTTANTCACGTACAAAATCATCTTCCCACATGGGCCCGACAGACACTCTCCCCCATAGGAGATAACATTGGAAATTTGGATGATCCAAGGAGAACCCGGTCTGATTTCCAAAGAGCAGGTATTGAGCTCTCTTGTCCTGATAATTTTATATCCAAAAATTGTTATTTTATTATTATTTCAGACCCAAAATCCTACTACCATGCTCGGAATGATCCAATATGGCAAGTTGCCATGGATGAAGAGATGCATTCTCTTCAGAAAAACACTACTTATGAGCTAGTTTCTCTTCCTTCGGGAATGAAATTGGTTCAATGCAAGTGGTTGTTTCAGAACAAGGTTGATGCTGATAGAAGAAACTTAAAATATAAGGAAATTCTGGTGGAAAATTTTTTCTCTCAGGTCCAAGGTGTGGACTACCATGAGACTTTTGCACCGGTTGCAAAAATGGACTCCATCTGCCTAGTTTTGGCAATTTCAGCATCTAAGGACTGGAAAGTGCATCATATGGATTTTAAATAATCCTTTCTAAATGGAGATATTCATGAGGATATATACATGAAGTATATTGATGGCTACATCTCTTATCCGTCTTTGGATTGCAAGCTAAAGAAGTCACTATATGGGTTAAAACAAGCCCCGGGAGAGTGGTATTCCAAGATGGATGTATTCCTTCTCTCGCAAAACTTCCAAAGGTGTAGATCAGATCCAAATGTGTATATATAGAAGTATGATAGTAATTTTATTATTATTTTTTTATATTTTGATGACTGACTGATCACAGGTAGCATAGTTGCTTCCATTCCAGCTATCAAAACTGCTCTCCACAATGCATTTGAAATGAGCGATTTGGGGCTCTTAAAACAATTTTGGGGGCTCAAAATTGAGAAAAAATATGATGGAATAATGGTCACTCAGTCCAAATAAATATCAGACCTGTTATTCAGGTTTAACATGGCTGAATGTAGGACTGCACCATTCCCTTTCCTTTCAGGGGTCAGCCTTGAAGAAGGAAAAAGCACACCTCCCATGGACTGCACTATTTATCGACAGCTAATTGGTAGCTTGTTCTACTTGAAAAATTCTAGGCCTGATATCTCTTATGTTATGAATGTTGTATCAAGATACATGCAATAGACCCATGATATTCATTGTAAGGCAGCCAAGAGGATCCTCTAGTATATCCAAGGAACCAAGACCTATGGCATTCACTATGCTACAGACTCTGAGCTAGAGCTGGTTGGATACACAGATTCAGATTGAGCAGGTGATTCTATTGATCAGAAGTGTACTTCTAGATATGTATTCATGTTTGATGGTGGCCTCATTTTCTGTTCTAGAAAAAATAAGGTTGCCATAACATTATCTTTAGTAGAGGCCTAGTATCGAGGAGCGATGAATGCTTGCATCTAAGCAGTTTGGTTGCAAGGCATTCTTTCAGAGTTTGATATTGGTAGTACTTTGTCCACTGTCCTATTTTGTGACAATCAAATTGCTATTAAGATATCCATGGATCTATTTACCAGGAAGAGGACCAAGCATGTAGAGATCCACATGTACTATATCAGGGAGCTAGTGCATGACAAGACCATCATTCTACAATATTGCCCGAATGATGAAAAGATTGCAGACATATTCACCAAGATATTTTTAGAAAATAAGTTCACTTACCTCTGTTTACTATTGGGGGTGAGTTCATCAGGGTGATTCTATTACTTTCAGTGTTCATCTTGAGGGGGGGTTTTTACCACTAGGTTTTCCCTATTTTCCTCACTTAGTTTCTGTATTAGCATTGTTTGAGTTTTAGTATTGTACAGGGTGACCTATGGCCTTAGTTTCTAGGGCCCTACCATTTTTATGCATTTTATGTTTTCTACTCCTCTTGAGTATAGCTTAAGGGGGGGTGTTGGAGACATTTAGCACCATACACACTCATTTTGGTCAATTTGTCCTAGTTAAACAACTATCCTAAGTTTTATTGACTTAATTGACATCAGAGGAGCACTAGATGGCATCAACACGATCACACCCATGCCTACCTTCATTCAAGGAGGCTAACTTAGCCTTCTCCTACATTCGGGGAGGCTAACTGGAGCACTCCGGGGGTGATCTGAGTGTCATTAATGCCCCATATTGCTAATTGATGGTTACATTTAGTTAAATAGAGTATGAAGGCATATTAATTCATTAAATTGATTATTTATTGATTATTTAATGAAATAGAGTCAACAGGGGCATCTCCAACCACTTCTGATGGTCAGTTACACTTTAGTTAACCTCATCGAGGTTCATTGGAGTCATTGATGTGCTACCACTTATTGGTCGCCTTGCAATGACATGTGTCTGAGATACTTTGAGTTAGATTCAGTCATTTATTGCACTCCGACTTTAGTTAGGACTCAGTTGAGTCAATTAAGGTTTCGATCAGTGGTTAACTTGAGTGTTGACTATGGCTTACATTTAGTTAAGCTAGACTCAATCATTCAATTCGAATGAAATCCTTGGGAATTTGAATTTTTTTGTCATTCATACTTGTAGCATGATCATTGTATTGTATTACTCATTCTTTATGTGAATATACAGAGCGACTACTCATTTTGTAGCACAATTACACCATTTTCATACCTTATTGTTATTAATATTTTATGAGACTGTGTTTTAGTCCCTAGGTTACTATGATAGATTAATACACCCCACTATAGTGTATGCACAGGTTCTTGCCTCTCATCTTACCGTTCACCCCTCCCCTTTGTTATGTAATGTAAAATCAATCTATCTACCTAAAATCTAATCCCTTTAGCACCTCCCTGGCAATGATGCCAAAATGTTGGGTAAAATATGCACTATCTAATTCAACACTTAATTGTCAACCCGAGAAGGGAGCTTGTGAGATGCAAACACTATATGTGCAGGATTAAAGCTTATTGTAATCTAAGCTAACTAAATATGCAAATATGATAACATGCAACTATATGATTTTAATCTACATGCATGACTATCATGAGTTAAATGCAAGAAATTAATCTATCTATGAAACATGAAACTAACTAAGAACTTGGAAAGTAATTATAAATTCAAATCTAATCTAATGTTATATTAACCTATTCTATAAAGGCAGAAAAATGGTTAATAACTGAGATTCAAACTAGTCTAATGCTATGCTAATCTATTCTATGGAAGAGAATTGCATATACTAATCTAGAAAGTAGTCCCTTGGTTCGAAAACGATTTTAACCAATGAAATCCAAACTAACTACTTGCAATAAATTACCTGATCTATGTTATGAATTGAAGACTATTCCATGTATGCATAAGTAAATGCCTATCTAAGAATGCAAGTGCAACTAATTTATGGAAAGCAATGAACTATTTTAATTGCAAATTCATAGAAAGAAAAACAAGTAACTGCGGATTCATAGAATGAAAAGGAAATATTATTCTAAAGACCAAGAATAAATAAATGTGTTGAAAAATAATAAACTAATCAAAGCAAACTAAACTTAAGGTTCAAGCAGATCAAAGTAACCACGTAATTGAAATGAATAAATCCTACTTACAAGGTACTAACATATTGACATTTCTATCCCTAAAAAGGTAAAATCAATTCAAGTTAAAGATATANAATTAACCACGTAATTGAAATGAATAAATCCTACTTACAAGGTACTAACATATTGACATTTCTATCCCTAAAAAGGTAAAATCAATTCAAGTTAAAGATATAATCACAAAGAAACACAATAAACCAAAACACAAAATATACTTCTAAACATGTGTTCAGGCCTGGAAAATCACTGGTAACAATAGTTAGAGATTCTCCCCAGTAAACATTTCCAACTAGCCCATTACTGTTTGGTATGGGGAATCCATTCGGTTTATGGTCCGGCTACCGTTGGCCAAGTAACAAAAATAAATGATTTTACTGGTTACGGCCTAGTCCACCGTGTATGTTTTTAGTTTTTTGTATTTAAGTATGAGATGCAAGTGCCTAACTAAAAAAATGTAGATTGATAGAGAATATGAGGAGCGGTCACANCGGTTACGGCCTAGTCCACCGTGTATGTTTTTAGTTTTTTGTATTTAAGTATGAGATGCAAGTGCCTAACTAAAAAAATGTAGATTGATAGAGAATATGAGGAGCGGTCACAATGTGATGTGCAAGTTCTTACCTCTCGTCTTAACTCTCTCGCATCTAAATCACACACATCAAGAAACTAAAACTAACTACCTAACCTATCCCTAGGGAGAAACATTATCATTTATCGATGAGTAATGTATTTTTTGCATGCATTAAGAAAAATCACAGATAGCTATTAATTATTTCAAAACACATGAAAATTTATAGATATATGGACAACCAGATAGCTAATTGTTTATGAACAGCCTTCATTACCCACAGTGGAAATCTTATAGAATAAACTAGAGTGCATTCATAACAAGAACATAGGTTCAAAGAGTTAGAAAGATCTCAAAGTTAATGGATAACAGCTGAAAACGAAATAGTTCACATTCAACAAATCCATAGCACAGCATTTGGAACGTTNAAGAAAATAGGTTCAAAGAGTTAGAAAGATCTCAAAGTTAATGGATAACAGCTGAAAACGAAATAGTTCACATTCAACAAATCCATAGCACAGCATTTGGAACGTTCCACAAAGCTTTCTCCAACAAGAAACTTGTATTTTCCTTATTTCAAAAGTAAATAGTTCTTTTTACAACATACTCTCACAAATCTATCTGGGAAAATGTCCCTGGCATTATCTAACTCTCCTATACTTATACTACAAGCAAAACTCTTGGGCTGCCCCTTGGTGACCTTTGGGATCCCCCAAACCGTTTAGTCTCATGATTTTGTCTTTTAGTGAGTGCTCATGATTTATACAATACATTACATTTTAGATTAAGATTTTAAGAGAACTTTATAAAAAGGTACCAGCTTGGTAACTGATTAACTTTTCCCAAGCCTAGGCCTCTACTGCTATCGATCTATTTGAGATCTCAAACCCTTACTTTCTTCTCCTCTTTCTTCATCTCTACTTCTTCATTTTCTTTCTCTTCCTTCCTTGCTACCTCCTTTCTTTTGCTTCATCTTCTAGACATATCCTCTCTACAGCAGCAACTACCCTGTCATGAATAACCAGTTCTTAGATCACTTAGCATTTGAAAAAGTAATGCACACTGTATTAAAACATACATCTTGTAAAGTGACCTATCAAAAATGTTAATGCATGAAGAGAAAAAATGATAATGCAATGAAAACCCTTCCCTTTCATATCTTGAACTTTGTTGAATCCACTGTCCAAACTAAAAATGCAAGCCCAAAAAACAAACTCTTTACTCAATATAGGACGCCTTTGGACCAATTCTACACCCTCCAATGAAAGCATGAGAGGTGACAAAAGTAACCGCCATCAAAAAATAGGGTAAACGCACACGAGAAAGGAGGGAAAACCCTCACTGGTGGGAAAAATACTAAGCAGTTGGATGGTTAGTGCATTAAGGAGCCACAACGGTGGAAGAGATAAGGACTATGGCTTCCACGCAAAAAGGACATCATCAGAGATCGGAAGAACAAGGAACTATCTAGAAATGCATCGATAGATAAATCAACTACAAATCAGAAATATAGTGAGAATAAACCGCAACGGCGGATGCCAAACTGACTACGGACCCCGCAAATCATGAAACCATCGGCGATCGAAACAACTAAAGAAAAATCATCAGCAAAGAAAAGGGCTAGTCCTCTGATTAAATGTTAAAAACAATTCTGAATAGAGAAAATAAAACAAATCATTTTAAAAACAAAAACTCATGGAATCAGCAAAGATATGGGCTTCCGTCAGGGTGCTTGCAATCTACCATNAAAAAAAATTCTGAATAGAGAAAATAAAACAAATCATTTTAAAAACAAAAACTCATGGAATCAGCAAAGATATGGGCTTCCGTCAGGGTGCTTGCAATCTACCATNCTGAAATGACGAAAAGGCAAAGGACTACTATGATCGTGAGAAGAAAAAAAAGTGCTGATACTCAAAATTTTTGAAAAAATAAACAGGGTGCTTGCAATCTACCATCCGAAATGACGAAAAGGCAAAGGACTACTATGATCGTGAGAAGAAAAAAAAGTGCTGATACTCAAAATTTTTGAAAAAATAAACAAAGGAGATAAAAACCATCGGTGAAAAACATGACTGTCCATCGGGACATTTGTAATTTACCTTCCACCATGCCAGCTGCATAAAGAACTACTTCCCCGATTCACTATTCAAATGACCTTCGATAGTGATAAAGGAAATCAATCCATAAGTTAAAAAATTCAAACTTCACAGTCAAAAGCATTTGTAGACAAAAAATAATCATTCATCCTCCAAAATTGGTAAACAATTGAACTCAATTCAAACTGAGGAAAATCCAAAATTCTAGCAAAGTTCAAACTTCACAGTCAAAAGCATTTGTAGACAAAAAATAATCATTCATCCTCCAAAATTGGTAAACAATTGAACTCAATTCAAACTGAGGAAAATCCAAAATTCTAGCAAAGGAACAACCGAGTTCAGGAAACCGATAAAACCAGGTAAGATAAAATCAACAAGGAGGGTCCAAAATTTTAAAAATTTGGGAAGAAAGTTGTAGCTACAACAATTAGCGACTATATGGTGAACCCAAATCTCTGGAAAACTTCTCCTTTGAGCAACAAACCGTTTTGACAATAAATACTAGCATGCTGAATTCCTCTAGATGTCTGGTCTTATCACTCCAGGAAACTCCTCTAGGTTGTAGCTCGAGGATGCCTGGTAACTTACAATTTTTTTTAGGTTTTTCAGATATCGTTCAACTCAGTCAACCTATGTAACCTTTCCAATTTCAAGGCATGCACAAGACTCACTCGTTTACAAGGATTTTAGTTGCAATTTGCTCAGAAATTCGATTATAAGGTGCAGGGATGGAGAACTCACCAGGCTGGTAGACATACACACATAACACATGCATATAAATGGATAAATCCTACCGAGGATGGTATTTATAAATCAAATATCACTAATAGACCAATAGGATGACAGGTATTGGCTTTTTAATAAATCTGAAATTGACCTGAATGCACATTCAAGCATAAACATAGTAAAGAAAGAGATGATAGTTGAATAGATCAAAACAAAAGAGCTTATACCATGAACAAGTAAAATGAGAATCTTGAAAGTATTATTGGCTCATAAATCCCCGAAGTTGAACCTTTATTATAACATCAATCATGGGCTTTATAGCCTTTTACAAAAATCACAGATCCTGAAAATCCGATCTGTTTACACAAAAATAATTGAAAGTGATAGTTTTTTCAGATTAGGGCTTCAAGCCCTTGCTAACTATTTGTTTATCCATGTGAAGATCTAGTTCGCTGAAAGAGATTTTAATACCTAAAGTGGTCGTTGATAATTGGCATTTCTAGTTCAGTCTGAAATTGCTGTCAACAACCAGTGTTTCAGCAGTTAATCTAAAGTGACATTTCTTGTTTTAATCCGTTGGAGTTTTCTACCTTGTCGCTACATTATCCGNTAATTGGCATTGCTAGTTCAGTCTGAAATTGCTGTCAACAACCAGTGTTTCAGCAGTTAATCTAAAGTGACATTTCTTGTTTTAATCCGTTGGAGTTTTCTACCTTGTCGCTACATTATCCGATAGGAAGCTTTGTATTCTAGTCCATTGGTGCCCCAAGTCCCAATGCTGCTGCAGTGTCATCAACTTAAATCACTAGCATCACAACGGCTTCTTCATCGGTGATCGAAAGCTTTTTCCTTTAGCCCATCGGCGCTCCAAATCTCAATGTTGGCACTCTTCATCATTAGCTCATCCACGATCGAAAGCTGTGATAAATAATGCATCGAAACCTTTTTTCTGAATGCTGCCACAATTTCAGAGGTGAAACGAACTAAATTTATTGCTGCAAGGAGTTGATTGACAAAGGGATTAGGGCATTAGTATTCTATGTTGCCGATGGACAGTCTTTCTATTCATCGATGTGCATTATCTTTGTTGTTTTTCTTTTTCAAAACTTTAAATGCAGGACTCTTGACAATTTCACTTTATTTCTATCAGAGGTTAGTAGAAGTTTGAATCAGAGATTTAGTCCCCTGTGCCACCAACACTACGGAGGAGATTCGTTGTAAACTCGTCGATCTGTAGGATGTATGTCTTCCACTGCTATGAATCCTTAGTGGACTAACTCGCCATTCTGTTGTCTTTAGTTCTTCCAACTGTCGATGATTTTCTATTGTTCACACTATCGAAATGCTTCTTATCATTGATCAGAGATTTAGTCTTATGTGCCATCGACACTACGAAGGAACTCAGTTTTAAACTTCTCTGATCCATAGTGCTTCTGTCTCCCACCGTTGTGGCTCCTTATTGAACTATCTTGCCGATGGTTAGTCCTCAGAACCTCCGATCGTTAAAGTTTTCATCTAGTCATGGAAGCCGTAGTAA
>LPNX010986215.1:3086-27169 GCA_001517045.1 Pseudotsuga menziesii
CGTTTTTATAGAACTCTTAGACTTCGCTATAGCGACGACAAACATTGACTTTTTGCGCCCTAGGTCAAGTTGACCGTTGTAAAAAGCCAGTAAAATCTCAATGCCCTAGGTCAACTTGACGGTGTCGTCGCTATAGCGACAGATAGCCGTGGATACAGCGACGTCCAGATCTTTAGCCGTGGATACAGCGACAGATAAGACTCCCTACGTGGATACAACGATGGATAGGCATGGATACAGCGACGCCTCGTTCCTGTTGCTTCCGATTTTACACCAAAAAGTAAGAAACGTGGAAAACCTCCATGGAAAAATCCGTGCTTTTGTACTAGTGGGGTATGTGAAAGGCTGTTCGATATACTGATGGTATGTGGAAGAAATGCACGAGTCCTGGGATGTAGTGTGGACAAAGTAACTATATCTCCTATGCTTAATGATGCCCAAACATGTCTCTAACTTATCACTCAAATTGCTAAAAGTTTTAACCTAGTACTACCATTAATTTTATCTTGTGCGCTTAGGTGGAACCATGGAGTGAAAACTTGAATTTAAAGAAGATGCACACTGATCTATATGAAAATGCAATTTTTCTTCTTCAATGAAATTCTACCTAAGAGAGGGAGAGAGATTTACTTTTCTTCCAAAAAATGCACACCCAAATGCAAATGCAATTCTATCTTTTTCAAATGAAAAGTAAAATATGAATGCACCCCAAACAATCTTTAAAGCAAAAAATAAAAAAGAGATCTAGAGAAAATCTAACATAAATAAAAATTGTTTCCTATCTTTTCAAGTTTGAAAAAGACGCATAAAAACTCAATGGAAAGATGATTTCACTAACATTTCCAAACAAATCTAACTCTAATGCACGCAAAGCTGAAAATGGATGTTTCTTCTCAATGAAAGTAAGATCTAGAATTTCAAACAATCAAGCACAAAACAAGAAGAAAATCATTCAACAATGCTTGCAAATAAAGCAAAGGAGAGAGAAAACTAAAACTTCCCTTTGAAACAGACAAGGAAATGAAGAACCAATCTTTCCTACCAAGCACTAAAAAAATCAGCGTGCAAAAGGAAACAAGAATCACCCCAAGCAAAGAAAGACTCAAAACAACATGGATCACTCATGCATTCCAAGTCCAAAACAAACCAAAACCTACTCATGAAAATGAAATGTATATTTTCCAATTCCAATGAATAATATCTACAGAAAGGAGCAAGAGGTTTCAAGCAAATAAAAGAATGTAAAATCCAATGCAAGAAACATAAAATCTCTTTGAATGCAGAAAGAATACAACAATCAAAGTGACTGTAGAATATACTTCATTTTCATTTTCAAAAATAAACTTCATTTTCATCAAAAAGTAAGCCAAAAACACACAAAAATGAAAATAAAAAGTCTAGAACAGGGCCTACCCGGCACCGCGCTGGAGGGGTCTTGATAGAACGGTTCTGGACGAGCACCACTTCTGGATAAATGGACTCAGGCAGTGGCACCACATATGGCTAACAGAGTTTAGGTGGTGGCACCACTTCTGGCCAACAACACATGTGTGGTTCCCTGAATAGATCCAAAACACAAGGAGAACGAGAAATCAAGTTAAAATTGATCAAATTAATGTAAAGATTGATGGATTGACAGTAAGAAAGAGCATAAAAGTTGAAATACTTCAGATCTGAATAGATCTGAAAGTTTCAAACCAAAATTCACCGAGTCAGATGGAAGATCTGACTGAAGAGAGTTGGATATGGATCCTGGATTCGGACAAGAGTTCAAGAACTGAGGAAGACCAGATCAACTGATATATGTATCAATCCCTAGTATGGTCACCAAATTTGTAACCAGGAATATTTCATCTTATGTGGACAAAAGTTGTTCCTCTAGTCTGAATGGTTCAGAGCCAGAACAAATGAGTGAATGACAAAGGATGAAGACCTTCCATGGATGTTGTAAACACCTAGAATGTTGTTTCGATAGTGAACCTGTGTACCTACAAACAGATCAAACTTGCAAACACATCCATACCAGAAAATAATCTACTTATCCATGTTAGTGACTAAGGAATCTAACAACATGTACATTTTAAATCAAAACAACAGTAACGTAGGACATAAATCAGCTTTGCATTAAAGATGCATGGAGAAGCTTACAACCATTTCCTTAGTGTTAACAAGCATCTCCATGAGATAAAATCTTCATCCCCATAAGCTACAACTTTGCTCTCTATGCTCTCTAATGGCTTTGACTAAGTGGTCAATCTAACAACATAACAATACCTCTATAATTCTCCCCCTCAACTATGGACATGAGCTTGTATTTATAAGGCTCAATGGATAGGGATAGTTGAGCTATTTGTGGATGAGGTGGCGTCTAAGATCCTATGATGGGGGATCTCGAGCTCAACTGACCCACAATGATAGGGATAAGGGAGGACACAAGGCTCATGATCTAGAAGCCTTGAGAAACTTCTCCTTTTTCCATTTTATTGAGGGTACCAGTTTTCTTCTCTTATGATAGAGCGGTTTAGATGAGAAACGCTTATGGACCAAAGACCATATGCGGTGGCACTGCTTATGGAAAATAGGATATAGGTGGTGCGAGCAAGGTACCACTCATGGGCCACAGGGAAAGAGCGGTGCTGAGTTTTTTCATGTAGAATTGACAAACATAATAAGTTTGCACTCTAAGTGTTGGGATTAAGGGAAAACATGTAAGTCAAAGGTCTTATCACATGGTGGTGACAGGATTTGGGTATAACACTTGATAATGTCAACATCTATCATGAATGGAAAGGTATGCTATTCTTTCTTGTCTGGTCCCATGAACTAGTCTTTTTCTTATGCTGTCTCCAGAAGTCTTTTCATCTATGGGAAGATGGTGTCTAATTTCTCCAAGCTTGAGAGTGCTTGCTGCACCCACTGGTGTCCTTGTCTCTCGAGTCTCTGTAGTTTGGATGTCTCCAGCACTATTTGATCTTGTATTGCTCTTCTCAATGCTTCCTCAGTGCTCTTTCTCTTTTCTAATGATTGAATTTGTTGTCGAGTTTGTTGGGTCTACTGAAAGAGTTGCCCTTAATAAGTAGGCCAGTCCCATAGTACCCCTTCTGTTATGACAGACTCTTCCATGTGGTCTTGTAGCACTTTGTATGCTTCTGAGAAGGCTGTGTACTACTACATCAGTAATATAGATGTTTCTTCTTTTTGTTCTTATTTTGTATTTTGCATCTGTGCTTGTAGGGTCGACACCACACTCTCAAACAGTTGATATGCCTTTTCAAGAAGTTTGTCAATGTCGAATTCCATCGGTCCTAGTATTATAGATTGTGCTAGGTTTCTGCATTTTAACAAGAATTTGACTTGTTCCTTCTCAGTGTCATCGGTCTCCTTGCATTTCTTCTGGCTTCTTGTTTTTGTTTCGATGGCTAGAGTTTCTAAGAGTTGTCCCCACTCTCCATCCTTCAGCTTTGTTGCGTTGACTGCAGTGGTCGACCCAAGTTGGCTAATGTGGACCATTGCGGATTGTGATTCTTTTTGGTGGTATTTCATCTTTCTATATCTCTTTTTCTTATGTTTATGTTCTTTTGCTTGTTTATGTGCTTGTGCATCGGCAAGGTTTATATCTTCCCATGGTTGATTTTTTGGTAGTGGATTGTCTGGTGACTGGTCTGCGACAATTAGTGGAACTTCTGGTTAGATCTCTTGGATGAGCTCTGCAGCAGGGTGTGTATCTGGGGGATTTTGTGTAGAGGGTTCAAATACAGACATTTTAGGTGCATATGGTTCAGGTAAAAGTGGTTCAGGTGTAGCTTTTGGATTGGGAAGTGGTGGTGGTGATGGTGAATGGTCAGGAGTAATTGGTGTGGTAGGGATGTGGTCAGGTGTTGGGTCCTCAACTTGTGGTTGTGAATCCTCTGGGATGTCAGAGAATAGGTTGTCAATTACCTGGTTGATTTCTTCTAGGTTCTCTTCTTCCACATCTCTTTCTGGTTCATTAGCTAATGGAGGGTGTGGGATGTTGACTGGGATAAAGGATGAGGTTCGACTTGCGACAACTTGAGCTGTCTGGGCGGGGTTCCTCACAAATGTTGATTTTATAATTCCCACAGACCTTGACTTCTGGGGTATTTGTCTACGTTGTGGGGCAATGAGCTGTCTTTATCCACTAGCTTTGATTAGAGGACACTTGGTGGTGATATTCTGGACAGAGGTGAGTAGTTCAGGCAATTTTTCAATATATGCCTATAAATATTTGTCTTGGTCAAACCTCTCCTTTAGGGTTTTCGGCATAGCATTTTTGCATATGTTGACTGGGCTTATGGAGGCGAGTTGTGGAATTTATTCTTGTGTGATCTGGGTCAGAGATGGGGGTGGAGGTGTAGACACTAAATCGACAATATTTTTAGCCATTGAGATGTTTGTACCAAGTTACCTTTTTTGGCCGACCCTACTGTACTCCCGACGTGACAAAGCGTTTGAACTATGTCTCGACTGAAAATTTGTTTGATACAACATATTCTATGATGTCGACAACGGTAGATACTAGTTTTTCTTCGTCTTCTAATTCTAAAAGGATCATCTTGTGCTTCCCCTTCCCTTTTGTTTCCGTTTCCTTTTTCTTACGGTTGCTATTTCTTTTGCTAGTCTTTTAATTGTATATTTGGTTATGGCATACTCAAAATTGTCGTGCTCAATGTCTTCCTCTAGTTCTTCCCCTCCCTTCTTCTATTGAACTGGGTTGATAGTTTCTTCAGGTGGTTTGGTTACCTGTTGCTCTGTTAGTACACTTCCCCTTTGGTCCGTTGGTGGTATGATTGTTATTCGCAATCTATTGGTGTCTTCTGCTGGTGTTTCTTTCAACATAAAAGTGTTGATGTGTAGTCGGAGTTCATAGTCTTCTTCTTTTTCTTGGTCTGTCAGTTGTTCTTCGATTTCTATGTTTCCTTTCTTGGATTTTGCTAGTATCGACAGCTTTGTGCCAGATTGTCGAGCTAGTTCACGGAAAAACTCTTCGACTGTTGGGTAATAGTCGAGAGGTTTTGCTTTTTCTTTTGCACCCTGCATATACCAAACCGCAGTGTGGTCGAGCTCCAATTGGATGTATGCGGTTTTCGGTAGACTTCATCAGATGTTACGAGGCACCCTCAATCTGTTCATCTGAACTTTCAGCTGTTGGAGACAATTTTCCAACAGTACTTTTCCATTTGCGAGTTCTTTCAATGTTCCAGTCTATGCAAATGGCTTGAACCTCCACATATGGAATTTTGTTGGTTCTTCGAACTATTTGTCCCTGATTGGGCACAAGTGGTACATCACTATCTTGATTATTAGAGACAGGAACCTTATAATCCCTCCTGAATCTTAGCCTTTCTCATAGATGGTTTTGAGCATGTTGGTGACATACTGAGCCCATCTGTATACTTTTCCTATTTCAGCTATCGTGTCTACTACCTCTATCATATCCAGTTTTAGGTTGCTCCCTCGACCTATAGGTGTGAGCCCTCTTGCTATGATTTTGGCCATGATTTGTGGCTTTCAGGATTATATTTGGCTAATCATTAGCCCTTTTGAATTCTTCTCAGAGGGCATTCCATTTAACCGTTCTACCAGTCCTTCTTTTATTTTGACAGGGACTGGGTCACCTTGGTTGGAGAGACCAGCCAATTTGTATATGACTTCTCCAGAGATTTCGACTGGTCTGTCGAAGTAAAATTTCCCATTGTGGTATTGGCTGATAATAAATTTTACTATTGTTTCCTTGGTTCCTCCAAAACTCGCCATGAACGGTGTGTTCATGTAGTTCATAATGGAGCTATGATTTATCTTCTCTACTGCTTGTGTCAGTTTCTTGTCGACATAAGCCCATTCCTTGATTTCAGCCCACGTTTTCACCCATGAGGTTTCTTGTAATTTGGTGTTTTTGATGTTACTTAACCTTCTCATCAATGGGGTTTTAGCAGATTGCAGTTCTTTTTTCTTTGTAGCTACGGCTCTGGTTTGCTTTGGTGCCATTTTGTGGGTTCCTTGGTCAACTTTTCCTATAGGTTCTCGGGTCTCAACTTTTTGATTGCTGAATTTCTCTAACTCTTTGAAATACTGTAAATGATCTTTTTCTGGTTTGATATTTATAGGTGGTGTGTTTGACATTTCTGTCGATGGGTGCATTAATTGCAGAAGTGATGTTCTAGTGCATTGTCTGGGTTTTGTGTTAATGGTGATTTACTTTTGGCGCTCCTTCTGATTGTAGTCACGAAGGCATGATTTGACCTTTGGGGTCGTTGGTTGATGTCGATCATGTGAGCAGTCGAGGGTGGTATGTCGATGGGTTTGATGTCAATTGTCGAAGCATTGGTTTCCTGTCATCCCGCGTTATGGGTGTTGGTTCTGTTTTGTTATTTTTAATCTTTTAAGATTTTTATATTTTTTTTTTGACAATTATGGTCGTTATATATATATATATATATATATATATATATATATATTGAACTTGTTTTAATTTTTGTACCATTTTAGTCAGGCACCATTAACAAGTTTATGAAATACTATGCCTTGTAACGTCCTTAGTCGGACTGATCTGTTGGCATGAATGTCTTCGACAACGTAGGGTCCCATCCATTTTGTATGTAGATTTTTGGGTTTTCCTTTCACTCAACTGTTCTATAGTAAGGTGAGATCCCCTACTGACAGATTCTTGTTTTTGATATTGCGATCGTGCCAAGCCTTCTGCTGTTGTTTTTGGATTTCTTGGTGTTGTAGAGAAATAAATCAGTGTTGTTCTAGCTTGCTTAATTGCATCAGTCAGTCCTTCCTGGCTTGTTCAACATCGACATGTAAAATATTTGCTATGATAGGTGTTTGCTGTAAAAAATGTAGTGGAACAACTACTTCTTGTCCTAGACTAGTCGAAACGGTGTTTGGTCGATCGAACACTTGTATGTTGTTCTGCAAGCCCATAATACTGCAGGTATATTTTCATACCAATCATCCTTGTCGATGTTACAGAGTTTAGTTAGGCCCTTTGTTAATGTTTTGTCAAATGCCTCGATTTCTCGATTCGACTGGGGGTGATAAGCTGTACTACGTCGATGGTCAATTTTGAACTGGTCTATTAGTGCTTTGATGGTTTTATTAATAAAGTGTGAACCTTGGTCGCTGATTAGGGTTATTGGGCATCCAAATCTGGTAATTATATTTTCATAGATAAATTTAGCAGCTATCTCACTGGAACATGTGTCGACTAGTTTTGCTTCTGCCGACTTGGTTACATATTCTACTATAGTTATTATTTACCTTGCACCTATTCTTTTTGCTAGTATGGGGAATGGCCCTATGAAGTCAATGGCCCAAATTTAAAATGTCAAGCTTTGGTTTACTGATATTAGGAGCATTTATACACTGGGTATAGGTCGACCCAGTCATTGACATCTATCGCATTGGATTACAAACTTTTTGCAGTCTTTGTATAGTGTCGACCACCATAGCCCTGACTGTTGGATTTTCTTGGTAGTTGTGTCTGCTTGAAAATGTCCTCCTGCCAGTCCATAGTGTGCTTCATACATGATATTATTTCTTTCATGTTTTAATATGCATGTTCTGAGGATGTCATCCAGGCCCATTTTATAAACAAATCCATTTATGAGACTATACAGTGCAGCTTTCATGGCTATGATTTGTTTCTTCTTCGTGCTCATGCCCTCTCGTGCTTGTCCATTTTCTAAGAATCGAGCTATTTCTTCTAATTCTGCTAGGACTACTTCTATTCGAAATAAATGTGCATCGGACAGGTCGTCTTCGACTCTTGTCAGTTCCTCTCCTGTGTCGATTCGTAATAAGTGGTCGGGTCTGACATTTAATTTTCCTAGTCTCACAATGACTTGAAATTCAAATTCTTGGAATAGAAGTAGCCATTGACAAATTCTTCCATGGTGTAAGGGTTTATTTACAAGATATTTTAATGCTTGGTGGTCAGTATAAAAAATGAAAGTGTTGGCTAGTAGGTAATGTCGATACTTCTGTAGTGCAAAAACCATTCCTAAGGCTTCTCTCTCTATTGTTGAATAGTTTCTTTTCAATTTATTTAGTTTTCTGCTTCTATAAACTATGGGGTAGTCCATTCCGTCGTCCCCTGGTTGACTTAATATTGCTCCTATTGCTAGGCCTGATGCGTCGATGTGTACATGGAATTTGGTCAACCAATTCTGAAACCTAAGAATGGGTGCTTCGACTAACTTCCTTTTTAGTGTTTCAAATGATACGTTGCATTCCTCTGTCTAGTCGAACTCCTGATCTTCTCTTAATAGTTCTTCCAATGGATAGGTCATATCTGAATAGTACCTTATGAATTTCCTGTAATATCTTGTATGACCAAGTAGTACCCTGACTTGTTTTGGGTTCACCGTTGTTTTTAAGTCGAGGATAATTTTTATTTTGGCAAAGTCAACCTTGATGCCTTCTTTGCAGACAATGTGTCCTAATAGTATCCCTATAGGGGTTAGAAATATGCATTTCCTTATGTTCAGAGATAGCTAGATTTGTCGTCATTGTTCCAACATGAGCCTTAGCCATTTGTTGTGATCTTTCAGCATAGAGTATATTGTCCAATCATGGAAATATACTGCCATTGTTTTGTAAATATGTTCTTGAAAATTTTTGACCACAATTCTCGAAAATACTGCAGGCGCATTTTTTAGTCCAAAAGGCATAACTCTGTAAGCAAATGAGCCAAATTCACATACGAATGTTGTCTTTTTGTGGTCTTCTTTGGCTATTGGTACTTGGTTAGAACTTGAGAATCCATCTGTAAATGAGTAGAATTCATGTCCTATGACCTCATTTAATATTTCATCTACATAAGGTGTTGGAAATGGGTCTATTAATGCAACTTTATTTAAGTCTCTAAAGTTGACACAAATCCTTAGCTTGGTTGGATCATGTTTCTTTGGTTGAACAACCATTGGACTTGCTCATTTCGATTGGTCAATAGGGTAGATAATTCCTGTTGCAAGCATATTATCAATCTCTTTATTGACTATCTCTTTATATTTATTAGCCAATTTATATGGTCTCTTCTTTACAGGTCGGACATCAGGTTAATTGTCGATCTTCATTTCACCCATTTCATGGACTAGACCTTTGAGATATTTGTAGTCTCTAGCAAATACATCCTGGAATTATTTTAGTAAGTTTACTATTTCTATTGTTTGTTCTTCACTCTAGTAGTCTCCAATTTTTTCCATTTTTGGTCGACCATCATTTGAGATGTCAAATTATTTATTTTTCACTTTAGCATCTAACCATTCTGGTGCTTTGGCTTCATTGATTGGTTGACTCCCTTCTTTAAACTATGAAAATGTAGCAGGAAATTCTGCTACAGTCATTCGGTCGGTGTCTGTTTTGTCGGCTGTCTCAACTTTGAGTACTATGTGAATTGGTTTTGTTGTGTCTGAATGGTATGACTTTCATTGAAATATTTTCCCTTTCATATTTTCATTTTCCATATGTAGTCTTATTTACTGTGGTGTTGTCTTGGTTTGTATGTTATTGCAGTTTATTTTCGGTCGATCATGATTTTGTGTTAGGGTTTTGTTCCCAGTCGGTTCTATAAATGCCTTGATTTGTTTTGCAGTTTCAACTAACTTTTCTTCTTGTGGTATAAAGATGAAGTATTTGATAAAATTCTCTCTAAGTTCATGCCATGGGAATGTTTCACCCCGAGCTTCTTCCATTTTGTACCATGTGTTTGGTAAGTCGGATAGCTTCGATGGAAATAGGTGTGGCCATGTACGTTCATCCTTATACCTAAGTCTTTTCCATTATTTTTCACATGTTCTTATGTTGTCTTCTAGATCCTGCCCTTGGATGAACATAAGTATTTGGGCTTGAATGGTTAACCTTTCTCCTCCGAATCTTTCTATAAAGTAAGTCGAAGCTGTTGTCCATGTCTTCCATCTTGATTGATGGGTATCCCACCATCTAGCAGCTTGTCCTGTGAAGCATTCCACTAAGCTTTGTAGTCGCCCATGTTCACCAATGTTTCTGGATACTTGTTTTATATCCATAACTGGTGATTCTCTTTCTTTGTATCTTGGGATTTTTTTGATACTTACATTTGTTGGTTTTAGGGTAGGATATTCCCTAATTTTCTTTTCAAATATTTTGGGGATGATGGAGACCAAGAAGCATTGTTGGACTGGTTTCTTCTGCACTATTTGAATGGTCCAACAACCTCTTGCTTGTGTTTTGTAGTTTTTGACTTCCCAATCATATAATTTTGCATTTGAGTTGTATCCTACTGAATCTTGATTGCCTAAGTGAAGTTCACCATAGACATTAGGTTATATGTAGTCTTCATTGTTTTGTATTTGATATAAATGTCGGATGTCGACTTCTTCATCAATAGATTCTATCCAAGGTTCTCCTTGGGATGGATGGATAGGTACTATGGCTTTTTGTCCATTCCCTTTTAGTTTTATGCTTTCCTTGTCTAAGGATATCAATGTTTTCATTTTTCTTCCCCAAGTTCGACCTACTAACACTGGGAAGGAGTTGGATCGTTCCTTAAGGTCAATAATTTCAAATTCAACTTTGGTTGATATTCCTTTTATTGTTGCGTCGACATTTCTCCAAACTCCGATAGGTTCAATCAGACCTTGGTCGGCTAATTTCAAGTATATTCCTGACTTGTATAGTCGAGGTCTACCTAATTGTTCCAAAGTTTCACGAGTCATAATGTTTACTTGTGATTCGAATTCAAGTACAACTTGTCGGACATGGTATCCTTCAATTTCTAGGTCGACAAGTGGGTCGTAATCACTTTTGCCCTTTTGGTTTAAACTACATATGTTTCTTGTTTACTTGTTTGTATTATTGTTGTGTTTCATATTATACAATAAGTCAATGAAATGAGATACCACTTTATCATCTTGTACTAAACGTATTAATTCATTAACTATGCTTTGTCAACTATCATCAGCTTCTTCTTGTCGAGCAAATTCTTTAAATACATTCGTTGCATATTTATACAATTGTTTTTATTTAGCTGGGTTAGGATAATAATTCTTTTATTTTATTTTTCTTATGTGTGGATTATCACTCCTAAATTTTGTCCCTTGTTGGGTTAGTATATGAAAATTATTTGTATTGATTACATCATTTTTTTCAACGCACGATAAGACATTAATATTTTTCTTTCTATTTATTTTATCAAGCATAGTAGGGAAATCCTCTAATGAGTGATACCCGACTCCACAGCTAGTACAAAATTTTAAATCGGTTCTGTCCTTGTATGGACAATCTGCATATCGATGACCTTCTTTGTAGCATGTGAAACATTGGATGGACCGACGTGGTCGGTTGTTGTGATTCCTATAGAATCGACCTCGACCTCCATATCCTCCATGATGGTTGTCGAACCAACGCTCATATTGACAGCCTTCATATATATGGTTATTATGTTCATTTTGAGCATTGCTTCACTGCTTATTATCATTGTTCTTCGCAACAGCGTTTGTCTGGTAGACTGCTTGGTAGTTTTGTCAATTTTTTAAGTTTAGGTGGCAGTCGACCGTGGCATGACTTTTAACTTCACAAATTGCACACCAAGATGATTTACCATTATTCATGTTATACGGGAAATATTTTGTTGTGTGTTCTCCATGTTCTTGGTAGATGTTGCAGAAGCACTTTGTCTGAGCAAATCAAACGTCCTATCGGCTGATGTCTTGTTAATAGTTATCTTTTGTGTTTCAGGCCGTTGAGCATTTTGTGCACCAGACATCTTGATTCTTAAGGTTCAGCTCTTTCAAATAATTTTGCATGATTTCGAGTTGTTCTTCTAGTCCACTCTGTTCTGCATGATTTTGAGCTGTTCTACTGGGAAATCTTCGTTCATGAATCATCTCCACTTGTAGAGATTTAGTAAGTGCATCTTCATACGTTTTAAATGTCTCTAGGCTTATGTGCCACCAAATTTTCTGTGATAGACCTACAAGAAACCATTGAATTAATAGTTGTTCATCAATTACATAATCCAGTTGGATGAGGAGGTCTTTCCAACGTTTGTCATACTCTCAGACAGATTCTGCTGGATTTTGTGATGTTGTTTTTAACTTTTTAGCTGCCAGATGTTTTGCATATGGGGTTTTTAAAAACGACAAAAATTGTGCTTTAATTTCTGCTTTGGATGCTTGAGGGTTTCTCTCAATAAAGGTCATGTACCACGTTAGTGATATTTTCCTCAAGGCACCAACAAACTATGCCAGCTGTCGATCTTCAGCTGTGACTTGATTTTCCTCCCATGTCGACTCACAGACAAACCATTGTCATCTAAGATCTTTGTCACCCTCGTATAGAGGGATATGCGCTGATCCGTGACCCTTGTGGGATTCACTATCGCTATCTTCTCCAGGAGGCGGCGGTGGTGGGGGTAGTGGGATATTTTTCTTGTCTCTTTGTTCAAAGCTGTTGTTTACTGAACTTTCATTTTGAACGGTTGTTTTGTTCATCATTTCATCTTCGATAAGTAGTCGGTTGGGGTCGAATTCTCCTGTCGATGTCCAAGTGAAATTATTTGTTTGCAGGTCTGACTGTTCTGTATTATCCAAAGCTGCATTTAGGAGGGGGGGTGCTCCTTCATGTGTCGGGTAAAGTAAGTGAATACTTCAGTTGGAATGGTATGCCTGAAGCATGACCCAGTTTCCTTCCTCTGGTAGACTGATCACTAAATGGTTATCATTATTTACTTCATCGTCTAGTTGGATCCATAAACCAAACTCACCAGCTCTTAGTCTTAGGTCTTCTTCGACAATGGCTTGTATCCTCGTTCTCAGATTCATTGGAAACAGAGGTCTTATCTCTTGGGGAACTTCTATTTGGAGAGATTCTTGCTACTCTATCCACAAGTATTCTGCCATGGGTGATGCCTCTTCATCCATGCCTTCTTTCTGTCGATCATGACCCGAATCTGGAGGATTTCTTTCTTGGTTTGTCACCCTAGTACTCATTCCTCTTTGCAGTGCTATATCTCTTTCTCTTCTTTCTTCCCTTATTTTCAGCCTCTTCTCTCTCTCTATTCTCTGTAAATCTACCATACCTTTGTGTGTCACTGTTCATTCGATTTCTTTTTTAGGTTGACTTTTCATCGCTGGTGATGGTATCTCCTTTTTAGTCAACTAGAATCATATTTAATTTACCCTAACATACAACCAGATACCCCCCATGGCCTACCCGACACTTTAGAAAGCTCAAATAGTTCTGTTTATTTGCTTAGGAAATATTCCCACTCCCTTTTGGCAATGAATTTCTCCCACTTCCTCTATTTCTCCACCCAGTTAAAATTTGGTGGCGGTTCATGTAGTGACAGACGAGGTTCGACAATATGACCCACTCCTTTTTCTGTTAGAAATTTGAACAACAAGGTCAGTAAGGAGGACAGGAACCGCTAAGCAAGGTCTGTATAGAATTTCTTCTGAATGATTTCTATTGAAGTTCTTTCTTCTATAGCTTGCTCCTCACAGAATTTGTCGGTGATCTTTTCAAACCACTCCGATAGGTTTGTTCTTCCCCATCGAATAAGTTTCTCTAAAAACTGTTGGTCCTTAGTCGCTTCCAGCTTTTTCATCCAATTTTTTTTTCCAGAAGCCGGGGTAACAATTCTATGAACTTCTCATGAGTTTCAGTGAAGAATCTTTCCTTCACCTGAGCAGTTGTTAATCTGTTTCTCCACGCGTAATTCTACAAATAATTTGCTATCTTATTCTCCCACTAGTTCTTAATCTCCTCTTCTGATATCATCTACTTGTATTCATCTCAGATATGTACTACCGGCAACGGAACCGATGTTGTAATATGACAGATCACAGAGGGTTACCAATAATACACATTGAAGCATACATACATAACAGAGACAAGAAACAAGAACATAGATGTACAATAACATATTATATTATATTATAAGGGTCCATACAAACCCATAAATGAACCAAGTTCTCATTTAGCTCAACAGCCTAATATATATGATTTACAAATAGCTACATATAACTACCTGTTGGTTCGGTCAACCGATACGACCTTATGTGGCTGACCTAATCTCTAATTAGTCGGTCAATCGACTTAATCGGCTTACTGACTAGCTCCTCCAACAAATATTTTAAGGAATAAAATAATATGTATACATTAGAAATGGGGAGACAAATACCAAAAGTGACAAAGTTTTTTTCAATAGTGTGTAAGTAATGTGATAGCAAATGAAGGAAACTAAGGGTGGCTTAGTTATGTTTCTCCATGGTTCCAACATCGAGAAATTTTTTGGCAAATCATTCTCCCAAATAGGTCATGGGTAATATTGACCAATTTTTTGTACATGATGGTGTCATCGTAGCCGTAATCAATCATTATTAGTATTGACTATGTGTATTGAGGCTCAAATGCTTAAAATTTATATAGTCACGTGGATTGACTATGAGTATCAGAAGGCTAAAGGTCACATTGCATTCTCTAATAATGAGTACTCTGTAAGGGGAGTGATCTATTCTTAGTAGAGTGAGTTGACTTGTTTATGTTATAGAGGCTATTATCCTCTTGTGTATAGACAAAGTCTAATCTAAATTTGTATTTGACATTGTCTCTAAGAAGTGTCCAGGACTTTTAGAGTATGGTCAAATCAACATTAGATCTCTACCGAAGAAA
Source organism: Pseudotsuga menziesii (assembly GCA_001517045.1). Taxonomy (NCBI): domain Eukaryota; kingdom Viridiplantae; phylum Streptophyta; class Pinopsida; order Pinales; family Pinaceae; genus Pseudotsuga; species Pseudotsuga menziesii. The sequence goes on from LPNX010986215.1 coordinate 17,766, forward strand.
GTGATCTGCATATGATGAGATGGACATCAACAAGGATAAATTTTCTATAATGAAGAAATAACCAAAAACGTAAGAAAAATCCATTGAAGAAGTCCCAGATAAAGTTGAATACAATAAGCATCACAACTACCCTAGTAAAAGGGGAGAAGTTGGACCTAAAAGACAAAAGTACAAGTCGATCTCAAGAGTGAAAAACAAGTCAACTGAAGAATAGAATTAGAATTTTTCCTGCACTTCATTTGACACAATCACATCACACATATTCTTCTCTCCACAAGTGCACACCTCCAAGGAAGGCCTAGCAAAGGCAAGAATCATAATTTTGATGTTATCTTATTCTCTTCTCTCAACAAGATTATCTACCGTTAGTACTAGGGTTTCTTGTCAAGGAGAGAGAACTTATATTATGTTAGGGTTCAAATTCATGTTTGGTGTTGTATTTGAATTGGATTAATTTATACAAAGAAAATTTTATTTGGTTTTATCCTTGTTTGGGTTTCCCCAAATAAAATATTTGTGTCTCTTGTGAATGGTATTCTTTGAATGATCCTTGTTTTATTTCCACTACAAGTGAATATTGATTATGCAATGAAATTGTGGGATGAAATAAATGTTTGAGGAATCATTGTAAATAATTATAAAGGATTGAAAATTTGATTAAAATTCAACATGGTATCCAAGCAAATTCGAATAGATGCCATTGCAAGAGACTATTTTTTCCCTAATAAAAAAATCGTTGCTTCCAAGTTTGGACATTTCTCTCCATAGATTCGACAAGAAAATAGAATTGTGGAAATCACCATAGGAGGGAGAACTTATCTATGGAAGTAGATCTCAGTTTCATGAAGTTTCAGTTTTGACCTAATTTTTGTCGAGATCAAGGAACTAGGGATTCTAGTTTTTAAACCTTTCTGAACACACATTGGATTCCAAACTTCATTTTTGACCTAGCTCCTACTAGGGTTTCTAGGTTGAATTTCTAGATTTTGTTTAAATGGTGTCTAGAGTAGAAGACAGGTCAGATGATGTTGAGATTGAAGATGAAATCTAATATTCTTTTTTCTCAACCCTTAATGGAAATATTACATACAACAATGATACCATTTCAGTAGTTATTGATGCTTCTAGACACATTATAGTTCAATATGACAAGAATAAGGAAAATAGGAGATTAGGTCCAAAACAAGAAAATAAGGATCTTTCAAAGATCAAATGTTACAATTGCTAAACAATTGGCCCCTTTACTTATAAGTGTCCTTTAAATAGAAGGAAAGGAAAGGAAACATGCAACTAATTTTGAAGAACTCCTACCTTAGAAGAAAGGAAAGAAAATCTAATGAAGATTGTAAAGAGTACTTCTAGGTATTCCAAAACCTTCAAGTAGAACATGAAGGTATCTAGAAGGGTTATGCACTTGGAAAGGGATATTTTCTAAGAAATGGTAGTAGATGTAAGGGGATATTGGATCTAGTACATTTAGACACATGCATGCTAATGACAGTGACATCCTTAGATGTCTTCTTATACTATGTAAGTTTCCTTCCATGAAGACTTCAACAAGTTCCGAAAGTTCATAACTTAAGAAATAATAAAATCAAAGTGTTTGAGGACTTTCGTAACTTCTACATGGAGGAATATATCAAGACAGACTCAAAGAAACAAGAAAATATAAGTATTTATACTTTGTATGATGATTTTTATTTTCTTAAATTGAATTGTTATTTTTAATGAATACCATAATTGTTGATTTAGTACTGGTTAACCCTTGTAGACATTTCTATCATCTATTTCAAAATAGGTCCATTATGAAGACCATGAAATCCTACCCATGTTCTTATTAGAATATGCATCTAGTACGACAATGATTTTCAGATCAAGTGTTTTTATCGAATATCAGGAACCAAACTTTGGAGGAAGAATTAATAGAAGTGAGTCATATATTATTTAAGTTAAATATGAGTGAAATATTCTACGAACAAAACTAATGATGATTTGTAGATAAAATATTTTATAGAGTTGTAGAGGGAGTCAAAAGGTGTTGGTGTAAACATTTTCCTTGTAAAGAGGCAGTGTTATATTTTTGGGTTACACTGAAAGCATTTACAACATGTTTGGGAGTGGTTCATGATATTTGGGGTACATGGTGTACGCAAATCCCTAGGTGGTATGAGATGGATTATATCATGAAATATTTTTGATTATGGATATGCACAGTTTATATAGTTTTCTCATTGGGTGCTTGCTGTTCAGGATTAAGAACCCTTGTAACCTAGCATCTCGGGTTACCAACTTACTACTAACCTTGTAGACAATCAGCTTTAACAGAGAACAGAAAGGAAATAGGAAGAAAGTCTTGACTTACCCGATTACTAATGGTTGATCCAAGCTTGATATTCTTCCATTCCTCTTCTCTCCAAAGATTCCAGGGATGCACCTCCTTCACCTGTAAAGAGCAAATTCTCCAAGTAATATCTTATGCATGTATATATAAGAGGTTAGATAAACAATATATCCAGTACATAATAAAAAATATTCATTAACCATGATAATTCTCTTTATTAACCATATTAAAAAATATTCATTAACCATGATAATTAACCATGAAAGAGACTCAACACAATGTTGGAAGAATAATTCTCTTTATTAACAATAAGTGAATGAGATAAAAGTACAACCCAGCTTATGAGACAAGGACTCCTCTGCAGCCAAAGGAATATGAGTTCTGCTACTCCAAGAATTCTGAAGATATACCACTAGCATAACTTTGCTCTCCAATCTTGATTGATTAATGCCATCCCCAAGGCCTCTATTTATACTTTGGCAAATAGAGTGGTTTTGAAGGTTGAGGAGGTTGAAACAGTTAGGATAGTTAATGATTAGGGCCCACCTAATCTCCATTAATCGTGTTTTATATTTTTAATGTTGAATCAAGATGTGTCCGACTATTGATATAGGCAACCAGTGTGTGACATGCAAGTGGATTAAAGGAAACCCGCATACATTGATGTACGTGGTTGCAATGTAAATAGTTGCATACAATAAACGAGTTGTCAATGGAAATATTCACGTACGTACACGAGTTGCAATGGAGATAGTCATGTACACAACTCAACACTTAGAAAAATAATATAGAAAGATGGTTCAAGGGTAAATGCATCCCAAGTCATGCCCATCTATAGTGTTTTGGCAAACTTCAATCCTAAAATGTCCTTTTGTGTACCAACATAAGGAATGTTGGCACTTGGACGGAGAACTACCATTTGGGTTGATAACAGATGCCCCGTAATGTGTGAGGTCAGAGAGAAACGATGGCTGAAATACATTATAATCATTATCTTGGAGAACTCAAAATTTCAATGGAGCAGAGGTAGTACCTGAAACAAATACATAATAATGTCATATACAACATCATATCTGAGGATGCTCTCTTCAATATACTAGAACATTGGCTCCTTTACAATATTTGAGTACATCATATGGTACGGGTTTAAAACCATGTATATTACAAAGGTGGATCGAAGCCACAATATACAATGATGATGAGTATTCAAATATTTGGAAGTTGTGTAAGTGATCAAAACATAATCTTGCACAACTTAGTCCATAGATAAGAACCTAAGGTATTCGTAAAAAATCCCAAGGAACCAGTACAATCCAAGCCATGTTAATAGATGTTATTGAAGTCGAACATGGATAGAATTCAACAGATTGTCAACCAATAGGTGGTAATTGAAAACTGAAGAAAATTAATTCACCAATAATGAAAGTGAATCCTAAGGTATGATCGTAAAAAAAACTCTAAGTCTTCGTCGTCAGGAAGTGCTGATGCGGAACCATACTGTGATGAGGAAGGCAATAGATCCTCCTACGGATCACAAAAGTGACTAGGAACTGGGTAAAGGAAGGGAAACACAAGTAATAATAGATAAGACAATGATGGAATTAGGATATAGATCAGATACAGGGTTAAATCCTTGAACAGTGAGCATGACACAAAGATGACCCCAGGAAGATTTAAACTTTGCAGATAGTACAACTAGACTTATCTGTCATGTAGGAGACATGATCAGATTCCCCACATATAACTGACAAGAGGACGATTAATGAACTCAAAGTAATATCTGAATTGAAAGTGAACACTGAGACATGAGTATTGAAAAAGACAGAGAGTTCTATGTTCAAGGAAGACATGCTGCCACCAACTGAGAACCAAAAGAAAACTTCTTCCTTATCTTCCCTGTTAAATTTTAACGAGTCCAGGAAAGTTAACTCAAGTCTCTCTTCATTTCTTGACAAGATTGAAGAGAAGAGGGAATAATGCTTGATAGTGTCACTAATTCATGGATTTTATGAGCCTGAACTAGTACATGCTCACTTGGTGTTTTCATGTTTATAGATTCTGAAAACTTTGAAGAAGACTCCAGGGGGGTCTTTTTTTGTCCAATTTAGTCTCCTTAGGCTGAAAAAGTATAAAATATAACACATAAGGTGAACCTTTTTCATACTTAGTCAGGGAGGTCCGAAAAAGGTTAAATTACCACCTACCCAACGCTCCTTCGAGAGCAACATATAGCTTGAGTTTTATGAGTGTGAAGGAAAGCAAGATCACTCGGAAATATCCATTTGAGTACGAGAAATGGGGCTTACAGCAATAAACTTGATGTTTAACAATCATGAAAAAGACATGAAGTGCACTCAGAATCATTTTCATGTTTAGGTCCAGAGATTGAAAAAGAGAAAACTGAGCTCATATCGGGTGTTTTTTTTCGTAAATTTAGTCCCTCGGGTTCGGAAAAGTGATAAACTTGTACTTGAGAATAATCTTCTCAATTCTATAGAAAAGAGAGTGGTCCTTTCTCATATTATTCCACATGGTCCGAGAAAGAGATAACCTACCACCAATGCAGATTCTCATTCACATATTCTTAATGATCTTGAATGGACAATTTTACTCGGCAGTCAAGTTGATTTTGAGGAGTTAGACCTGGGCCTAAAGAAACTCCATAAGGGTGGGCAGTCTTATAAAGGGATAGCTTGTAAAAAGAGACCAAAATGAGGCTCAATTTGGTGTGAAAAATAGCTAAGAAGACTCCCCTGAACCTATGATAGTTGTAGCATGAGTATCAAAAGACAATAAGTAGGTTCTAAATAGGGATACTCATGGGAGGAAAGTCCTATCCATGGAAGAACAATGGCATAAACGAGGAACTAATGGTTAAAGATACCATTATCTGTGGTTAAAGTGTTAATGCTAGGATTAAGATGCATTAGGTATAAATGCAAAATGCATGTGAAATGACCAAAAAACCATCCTATATGAGCGAAAAACAACTTTAAACGACCATAAACCTATCACATTGAAGAAAAAGATATGGCATTAGTTTTATTTTATATAAAAAATATGAACTATAGGGAAAAAACCCACTTTGAAAATAATTTTTCTATAAATAGTTCAAAATATAAATAAAAAACTCACCATTTGATTCTTACCCAAAATAGACAAGTTTTACCTCTACCTTTGATTGCTTGGTGTGGACCAGTTGGTGGACAATTCTTGAAACCACAAGTGCCAGGTAAAACTACACTCCATGCTCTTTCATTTGATCCAAATAAATTTCAATTTTGGGCCCAAATTTTATAATTTCCAACACCCTCAAAGCATGAACGTTGTGTACGCGGGTATGGTATATCTACAATCGCATACACGCATTCTATACACGGTTTTCTTGAAGGAAAGTCACGTATAGTACACGATTTGTCCAAAGGACAGTCCCGTACACTGCGTGAGGTAGAAAAATATTGTGTAGGGTCAAAAAATCAATTTTTTATATGAATCTAATGGTTTAAAATGACTTGTTTATTTGATTGAAATATTGTACTTGAGTGGAGGGAGAGGGAACATGAAGACATGGACCAAAAAGCTCTACAAGATGCCCCCACGGTAAAGGTTTTACAACAAAGTGGGTTATTGAAATTTTTCTGTACCTCTCTAATGGGGTCAAATGTCCACCTATTAGAGTTTTTGATAAACTACTAGGATCACTATCTTGGTATGTTTGACCTTCAAGGTGATTTTCTAGAGGTTACTTCGAAAGATATCTATTTTATTTCCAGTTTATCATGATGGGGAGCTCCGATGAACTTGGAAGGTACCACTAGAGGTGGTGATATTCTAAGTGTACATAACTACATAGATATATACTGCGAGCCTAGCACTCAAAAGAGGGGTAGCTGCATCCCTATTTTTCATATTCACAACTTTCCTTTATAGGTATTGGCGAGAACTATAGTGAGGGTTATAGGGTCATCATCACTTTACCTTGCAACTTGAAACCAAATGAGACTTGCAGTGGACTGTATACAGGGAGCTCTATATGACTAGTGTTCGGGAGTAATCCTGATAATGAGGAAACAACTCTCTGACTGCAAAAGAGGCAGGAAGAATTGTTTTGGTTATTCCAACATATTGGTAGCCTTTTTCTTTGAGATGGTGCCTGGTTTGAGTCCTGCGGTACCATTACCAGTTTGTTCTCCCCGTCAGCCTAGACTGAGTAGGTGGAGAGAGATATTCCTCTGCCAGGGAGATGGTGGATCGTTCCAGAGCGTATATGACGATGACTTCTAATTTTGGTGGGAACGACAGTTACCAGCCTTGGAGCAGTTTCCATATGCTAAGCTAGATTTTTGAGGTTATACCGACCTTGTCCTCCCTCCTAGAGGAGCATGGGGAGAGTCAGGTATTTTTGTTTTCAAATTTTTAAATTTTTGTATGAATTTTAATTATAAATATATATACATATTTATAAGAGTTTTTAATGCTTTTAAAATGTCAAAATGTAGATATTGGACCAGTCCGCCCTGTTGGGCATGCACACATGTATGTGCATCCTATGTTGGGAGAGGACCAGGATTTGATTAGGGTTCTTGAGGGAAAGCTAGCCAGGATTACCTAGAGAGTACCTACATTACGCATTGAGCATATCCTTGCCATCATGTAGGAGCTATTGGTTGGTATACCACCTGTCTGGATATGCCTTATGAGGCGAGTAGCGAGAGTAGTACTTGTGTATACTAATGTCGTTGAGGCTGCTGTGGCTGAGGAGGCTAAAGAATCCTGAGAGCAGGGTGAACAGAGTGGTCAGGGGGACCAGGGTGGTCAGGGGGACTAGGGTGGTCTAAGTGACCAGGGTGGTCAAGCTTAGACTTAGGAGCATTTTATGGACCTTTTTCCATGTTTTGTATATTTTTTGTATATTATACAGTTATGACTAGATCTAAGGATCAGAAACTCAACCTATATATATGGACAGGTATTCACATATATATATTTTTTTCATTTTATTTACAAATGTTTTGTTATGTATCTGCTGTATATTTCTATGCAAAATGTGTTAAGTTCCAATCCAAGATATAATTAGCATATGCATCAGTTAATGAATTTTGATTTCTTGGAATATGATTGAATATAATAAACTCAAAATTTCTTTCCAATAACCTAACTTGCATAAACTAACGTAGTAAAATAGGGTTCCACACCTGATAAGCTCGATTGAGCTGGGAAACCACTAGTTGAGAGTCAAGTCAGATTTCTAGCTAAGTGATACCATGTGACAAAAAATCCCATAAAATATCAATGACAGCCCTGTATTCGGACAGATTATTGGTAGAAGGACCTAAGAAAGTGCCTCCCGAGGCAACTAACTATCTTGAGGGTGAGTGAATGACCCATGTGACTGAAGCTAGATTACAAGTGTGGCGACTGGCACCATTACTGAAAACCATGAACCACTCAGAAGACATCTGTAACAACCAACAGATGGTATAAAAACACAAACCGACGAACTATTGTACATAAAAAATACATACAATAAAATACAGAAAAAAGTGCTAAGCCTAAGCATAGTACTTTTTCAAGTAGAGCCCATTTCTAGGCTCGGTAATCTTATTTCCTTCAAAATCTGTCAATTCATATGCACCCTTCTTCAACACCTTTGACACGACATAAGGTCCTAACCATAGAGACCTAAACTTTCTTGCCCCAAGGGTTCTTTGTCTTTATCCTAGAGTAAGACAATCTCCCCTTCAGAAAAAATCCTAGGCTTGACTGATTTATCGTATTGGATTTTTAACCTATTTTTATGAGCTTCATTTGCTGTCAACGCATCTCTATGTTGCTCATCTATAGGTTTTAAATGTAATAAAGGTTCTTCTAGCTCAGTCGTGTAAGGTAACACATGAATAGAAATCTTTGAGGATGAGATTTTGCATTCGACCAAGGTGACTTCTTTGACTCTGTGAATGAGTTGGAAAGGAGAAAAACCTGTAGCCATTTTCACATTGGTCCAATATACACAAAGTGCAGGATATAGCATGATGTGCCAGTTGGAACCGACTGCATTAATAGTACGTTTGAGAATAGTCTTCAAAGTTTTATTTACAGCCTCAACTTGACCGTTTGCTTGAGGATAGCATGAAGATGAATGTTCTTGTCTAAAACCTAGAAGAGTGGTCAATTCAGTCATCATGCTATTTTGGAAATGACTGCCATGGTCAGTGACAATCTCTTTAGGGATACCGAATCATGTGATAATTTGGTTGAAAATGAAAAAAGATGCCATTTCCTCATCATCTTTAAAGGTGGGCATTGCCTCTCCCCACTTCGTGAAATAATCTACAGCGATAATAATATGTTTGTGCCCCCCAACTAAGATTGGGTTGCACATCACATAATCTATCCCCCACTTCATGAAGGGACCCACTGAGATGACGAGAAATAATGGAGCAGGATGCAGCCGCATCTTTCTAGTGTAAAGCTGACAAGGATGAAAGCGCTTCACAACTTCCACACAATCTTTAAAGATCGTAGGTCAGAAATAACCGACACGTAAGATATTCTAGGTCGTTGCTAACCTAGATAAATGACTCCCACATGCTCCACTATGGGAATCATTTAGGACAGTCTCCACTTCTTCATGGGTAAGACATCGACACAAAACAGAATCTACCCCCCTACGATATAAAGTATCTCCAATAATGAGGTAGTTCTTGGCATGTACGCGAAGTTTACATCGCTCTTCCCGTGAAAAGGCTGCAAGGTACTTCAAAGTATGGAGATAGATAAGTATATCTCCGTACCAGGGTTCAGAGGTGGAAATAAAAAAGATATGCTCATTTGGGAATGAGTCTTCTTCAATGGCTATGTTGGTCAATTTTAATGTTACTTAATTAACCTCAATTTAATTATCAACCGAGCAATCGTAAACTTTGAGCTGCTACACTATATGTGCAGGAAAGATAGTGTTAAAACAACCCTAATATTTCATAGAAATTCCACCTACAGCAATCTTTTCAGAGAAGTCCTACCTACAGCAATCTTTCAGAAGAACAATCTACGGATAAAACAA